>VDFB02105387.1:0-26084 GCA_007258455.2 Sequoia sempervirens | reverse complement strand
AAGGTGGTCGAGTTTATACTCAGCAGTTTTAAAATTTTGAGATGATCATAGTATTGTGGTTTGTTGTTGCTTTTAAAGAGTAGATGTGAAGATCAAAGTATAACTTGTGTGCTTATTTTGATTTTAGTCTAACCATAAACATCAAGATGATGTATTGGGTTTGTTTGAACTTGGCCTTAGATTTGGATTTGTAATGAAGGCATGATGCCTTAAAGACTAGTTCTCATGCTTGGAGAGTGATGAGAGGACTAGATGTTGCATGTTGTTGTTACTTTTGGAAGCACTATGTGTCTAAACGGTGTGAATCAAGAAGAGTTTGTAGGGCTTGAATCTTCTTAGGAGGCGTAACAACTTGTTCTTGTAGTTTGAAGACCAAAATGATGTATAGAGAATTTTGCAGAATTAACATCATGAAAATGGCAACAATCATGCAAATTAAGCAGATCCAAAGACGTAGCCAAAAGTGGTGAACTCCATTATCAACTCCTATTATGTCTTCATTTTCCTTTCTATTATTTTGAATGCTCTTTAAGTTAATTAGCAAAGCATTGTTAAGGGATTGTTGGCTCATATTCACATACAAGTTCGTCAGTGATCAATATATTAAAATCTAAATCCATAAGTGAATCTAACGAAATATTAAAGTGATTCATAAATGAGTAATTTCAAATCAATCCATAACACTTGTGTGCATCAAGATGTTGCTACAATGTATTATGCCTCTGTAGTAGATAAAGGCACTAAATCTTGTTTCTTGCTTAGCCATGACACCAATTTGCATCCAAGAAAGAATGCATTCCTCTGGATGTGATGTTTTGGCCCTGCAGTTTTGAGGACATGTTCAGTGATGTCCAATGCATGCTACATTGAAGATTCAAGTGGTTTGGTGCTCCGCAAGTTCAGTTATTCAATGATAGAGTGTTATAGTTGGTTCTAGATGTCTATCCTTCATCAAAACATATGTTTGTTTGCTTGTGCCAATAGAAGATTGTACAAATCAGTGGTATGAGTTTGTGTGGACACTCTACATGTTTCATAGTATCTCAAGTTTGAAGCACATGAAGATCTTTCTTGTTTACAGTACTACACAAATGTTTCAAGTTAGTTTGTGAAGATACACTTTTGTAGTGGCTGACTTGGGTATGTTGGTGATGTGCACCACAATTTTATGTTTGAGTGGAGTCTAAGAAGTGTTTGTAGATGTTGTATGAGTCATGGCAACTCATCTAGAAGAATTTTAAATAATGTCTTATCAGTTTTGTTTACCACCAATGAAGATGTAGGCCAACATATCACAAATTTCATAATTCCTTGTTTGTGGCCAACTGAATTTGTATTTTGCTAGCATGCAGATGATAAATAGAGAAGATCAAAGATTGAAGATGATGATGGAAGTGTGCGAAGATGTATGAGTTCATGAGCAGAGAATGACAAGAACTGCTACAGGCCAAATGGGAAAAATTGATGACTATCAGTGGTTGAAGCCATAATATCAGTCATATTTCAGTTGTTCTTTCTTTCAATTAGGGAGTAGTAGTTTCCTTGGGTTTCAACTCCTAAAACAAAGTCAGGGAGTAGTTGCTTCCTTAGGTTGTAGCCCAAAATCAAATTGTAAATTGATATTTACTTTTGAGGCTAGATTAGGATAGTAGCTCCTAGCAACATTTATCATTGTGGTTTTTCCCCTATGGGGTTTTCCACCTAAATATGGTGTTATTGATGTTCTTGTGTGGTTGCTTGTGTCTTGTTCTAATTAAGTGAATGAGTTCTTAATTGGTATAACTTAACTTCAATAGTAGTTAATTGGGATTGAAATTTAAAGCATACTGATTCATCGCCCTCAATATTTCGGTGTGTTCAACATCACAATCTATATGTACACATCATCCTCCACCTCCTTACCCTTTTGGACTAGATCACTTGGAATATTTTTCCCTTTGATATAATTCCTATTATGACCTTCTCTACCATATTTAAATCCATCTCATGTCAGTCTCACACCAACCTAATTCAATTTTTTGATTAATTTGTTTGATTTGAGGTCTAGGTTCACAAATTTAAAGACATGCCCAATATTTTTTCAAAAAACAATAAAAAGAGATCAAGACCATAAGGCATCATCACTAGAATGCTAGTTTCACATATAGTAAAATTCAAAGGATAGTCGTTATAGCTTGGATCAACATCTAAAAAGATGAAAAATGCATTCTAAATCTTTTAGTCATTCCATAAAGAAAATACAAAAGGGCTTGACCAAGAAAAATGAGGTAGTTAGCATTATTCCATACCCTATCATAGTAAGATTTTCAAGGTGTTCCTCAACACCATACTATCTAGGTTAAAAAAAAAAAGAAAAAAGAGGCAAGTGACTTATAGTAAATTTATTGACATAGATAAAATTAAAATTAATTTTTAAAAATCACAAAAAATAGAGAGAACCATAATTTTAAGAAAACAAAATTAGATCATGATTGTGATTCTGTCTAGAGTTCAATAACAAGTATCATTTCAATAATATATAATAAATAAAAACAAACAAAACCTCAAATACATCTTGACTAGATCTTATATCACTCCCTTAAAAGAGTTGAGTACCCTAACTAGCTTAATTGTTAGCTTATTTCAATTGCACTTTTTTTAATTTTAAGCTCAACACATTTATATTAATTTAAATCTAATTTACATATTTAATTATTTATATGAGCATAAATATCTAAAGAGTTAGACTAACCACTTAAGGATTCAGTTGTCCTCCTCTTCAATCCCATTAATGCATAATCTTGTGTCTTAATTTAAATACATCAAATTAATGCAACTTTTTTGTCTCTTTTATATCATATTATAATTCTAGGGTTCCAAAATATTTTGTTCTTGTGTCTCTTTATTTCTTAAGGTGCATTGTATTGACATGAATCTTATACCTCAATGCAAATTTATCATTTATTCACATATTTAATTATTTATTTAAATATGAGCATAAATATCTAAAGAGTTAGATTAATCACTTAAAGATTTACTTGTCCCTCTCTTCAATCCTATTAATGCATAATCTTGTCTCTTAATTTAAACACATCACATTAATGAAATTTTTTTGTCTCTTTTATATCATATTACAGTTTCTAGGATTCCAAAATATTTTGTTCTCATGTCTCTTTATTTCTTAAGGTGCATTGTGCTCCTCCTAGGTGGCTTTCTGGTGGCATTTGTGGGTGGCTTTCTGGTGGAGCTCTTGATTGACCTTTTGGTGGTACTTTCAACTGGTTTTATTCCAACAAGTTTCCTTAGTGACATCAGCTATTTCTGCGGCCCGTGGACACTCTAGACCTCATTGATCTATAGGGTAAGTCGGATTACAGGTATTTTATGTTGTTGATGATTACTCTAGAATGACTTGGGTGACCTTTCTCAAAGAAAAATCAGAAGCTCTAGATAAGTTTAAAGCATTTAAGTCTGTGTTTGAGAATTAAATGGATTTGAAAATAAAATGTTTGAGGTCTGATGGAGGTGGTGAGTTCACCTCCAATGAGTTTAATAGTTTTTGTGAAGATCATGGAATAAAGAGACATTTATCATCTCCTAGGACTCCACAATAGAATGGAGTTGTGGAAAGGAAGGACATGATAGGTCAAGAAGCAACATGAATCATGATGAAGGAAGCAAATCTATTGAAAGTCTATTCAAAAAAAGCTATTCATACTGTGTAATGTGTCATTCTTAAATAACACAAATAAATCAATTTTGACATTATGAATATTAAATTAAAGACATAAATTTAATAGCTATTTTCTATCATAGCAAATGTCTAAAAAAAAATTATATTCATTTCCAAATGTCAAATTGTGAATATACATAGTTTGAATTAGGCTAACATCCCCTCTTAGACAACTTCAAGTTTACATCGTGTGGTACTAAGTGCAATAATCAAAGATGAAATTCCATGTGATTTCCTCTTCAACGCTCGTTGAATCTGGTGGACGAGAACATGGTTCAGGCACTTTTCCATCGAACCAAAAAGCTACGCTTCCCTAGAATTCTTCCTAGCTTGAAGAATCTTTGACCCTGCACATAATACTTAGCAAGAGAAAATGATATGCAAGGTGGAATCTGGTGCGTGTCTAACATAACTACAAGCATTTATATCTACATTTAGAACATGCAAGATCAATGTTAGGAAATGGCAGAGAGTTACATAATAAAAATTAGACCATTCAACATAATGGACTACAAACACTAGGCCAAGCATATGTTGTATATAGCTACAAAATGATAGATTTTGGAATAAGAAAAAAACATACTCTCTAGTAACCCATTTTTGGAACTTGTCTTGGAAGGTACCCCTCCACATACATAAGCTAACATACTTCCCTTCCAAACAATAGTTTGCAAGATTTCAAACTAGTTTCTAGAAGGTTTTATTATCCAATCCTTTCATGATAATAACTCAAAATAATCTAAAAACATAATCTAAGTATGTTTCATCTTGGCTATCTTGAATTCCCACAAATTCATGCATGTAACTCAACCAAATTTTCTATTTTGAAAGTTATGCAATTAGGCATTCCATCATTATAGCATGAACCAATTCATGAATGATAAGGTACAATTAAGCACATTTCACAACACATGCATCAACATATAGATTACCAATATTTCCTTCATTCCTTACTACTTAAAATGAAATCTACATTTTTCATATAAGGAAAAATAAATAATTTAAAGAAGGTATATCACATGTATGTGTATATACATAATTGGTTTATGTATATACACATATATGAATTTCATTTGTATTAATAAGTATGCATATACATTTTTTATTAAATGAAAAAAAAACCAAAAATTCACTCAAAAATTTATGTTTTCGTTCCCAAATAATGTGCAAAAGGAAATATCAACTTATATAAGAAAAACCAATTATCATTGTTTCAAATCAATAGTTCTCAAGGGTTCACAAATTTAACTTTGTTTCAGAAGAAATTCCATAAATCATTACTCAAAGAATTAAGAATGTTCCTGCCATTTGTTTGATACGTAATGTTCTTACAAAATAGTCTTGTCTATACATTCACAGAGTTTAGTCATTTGTTCTAATAACATCATGGTAAGGTATTCTTTTGTTTTATTGCTCAACCGGATTTCAAAGGTTAACTGGAATCTTCTTTTCAAACCCCAACTTGGGCAACAAAGACTCGATTTTGGTAAATCTTGTAATGTGCATTATACTATGTTTTATTTATAGTTATTTAGTCAACGCCGGGGTTCATTTTGGAAACAACCTGTGGTTAGTTTGTGATGAAAAGCATCTCTATATAGACAACACTCTTTTACCTTCTCAAATCACTAGGGATTTGATATGATTAGAAAGTAGAGAATAATAAAAATAATAGGGTCGATCCCTTTTGGTGTTTGTTAGAGGTGACATGCACCACACATCTATCGATATTGTGGTAGATTATAACATAATCATGAAGAACATATATAATGATGCGATGGTTGATTACCATTGTGAGGAGACATAAACCCTCTCAGATTCCAATATTATGGAAACACATAAAGCTATGTTTTATGGGCTGCCAACCCCCTTATCGAGTTGCATTAACCCTTAGCAATGTCCTCCATGAAATGTAGTTCATTGAGTGGGGCCTAATCTACTTGAAGGCTGAGGCAACAAGCTAAAGGAAAGAAGATACAACACTATCAAATATTAAGAAATAAGAGCAAGGAAATTTATGATAACCACCCATACCATGGTTGATACGAGCCTTTCATCAATTCAAAGAAGGCGTCCTTATCAAGAGGACCATAACTAATACTTAAGCATTATGCTTAGCAGGAAATAAGTGGCCGCCATCTCACGATTGCACATGGGAAAGCTTCGGCCTCGAGTCGAATGAATTCTAATTTGACTCACAATGATTGGTACCATGACGGGCACTGTGTGACAAAAAGAATATCTCTCATGCCTAGGGGAGAGAGAGAGAGCACTATCGAGAGCAATACACTGAAAGGAGTAAAATCATATAAATCACTAACAGTGGTGTGGTAAGATGAATGTCGTTCCACGATGGAAATCGACTCTCAAACCTTGGTCAAGCCTTCTAATGCATGTGCATGTAAATGCATATGGGTAAAGCCATACAATGGAACTAACAGTGCCTAAGGCTACTCAAAGGTAGTGTGGAAATAAACATTAGGCTCTCTCAGAGCTCAAGTATAAACATCTGAAACAAAGAAAAAGGGGGGAGATAAACCCAAAATGGAAGTTGATCAAATGGGTTCACCTATCCCTTTTGACTACTTGTTTTACTCAATTATGAGAGGAAAAATGCATAAGTAACAATAAAAAATCAAACCTAACTATTATAATAGTAACAAGGAAGGTTTTAAGATGCTGAAATGATGTGTACATTGCTAAAAAAGTGTTGTTTCGAGCCTCACTAAGGACTAATTCGCCTAGTGGTGATTGGGTCCCAGCTAGGGTTCTAAAAAAGTGTTTTTTGGGTTTTGTTCTTTAATGTTTGCACTCCCAGATCCTAGGTGTTTAGTTCCCAAAAGTTAGAAATAAATTTTGTAGAGTACTTTCCATGACCTTGCAATAAAGCTGACAACTTTTACAACTTTCCAACTTTTATTCTCCACTTGATCTTCAATCTAAAACCTGCAATCACACATCTAGAGAGAAGAAAAATTGTTGATTGTTAGGGAATAGGGATTTGCCTTAGTCAAACCCCGTTTTGGTAGTCAAACCTTGTAATGAAATAATACATAAAGGAAAGATGAATGAACAACAATGTGTAACAACTCACCAATCCTCACCAATCCTCAATTGAACCTTGGAGTACAAATCAACAACCTAGAATGAAGTGGCCTCAAAGTATGTAGATATTGATCTTGGATTTGGATGTGAAGCAATGCTTGAATTGGATCTTCAATTCTACATCAACACATTACCTCAACAACATGCATGATGCACTATGCCTTTGACATGATGATATGACCTTTGATTGCTACAATTAAACCTTGATAATCTACCTTTGAATGCCTTTAAAATGATCTTGAATACTCTATAACGCTATTGTGAATATTTCTTGATCTCATGAAAGTCTTCTAGGTGAAACTATGTAAAATTACCTTATATTTACACTTAACTTAAGATTTAATCTCAAAATTCAAATAACACAATTAGACATCAGATCTAGGATTTGAAGTCACTAAAATCCCACCAAGAATAAGTTCAAAAAGGGGCATCCTAAGTTAAGGAGGACCCATTCGCCATAGGGAAAATGGGTCCTAGCACACTCAACTAGGACAAGTTTCGGGGATATGAAATCATGTAAAAAGGGGGTCTTAGGACCTGGGAAGGACCCATTCGCCAGGTGGTGAATGGGTCCTAGATCATTAGCTTAGGACTCAAACCTTGCCAAATTAAGTGTTATGAAACATTATTGATGAGTGTCAGGATTTATCCCTTGTAAAATGCAATAAATTAGGCTTGGATTTGAATTTAAGGGGCCAATTAAGCTCTAATTTATTGCATTTTTCCTCTCATAATTGACCCCTATGTCAAACTCACACTAAAATAGACATTCAAGACACTTATGTATGCAACAATGACAAAGATACACAATAATACCCTATCAAAGACCAAGAAAATAAAGGAAAGAAAAAATTCAAGCTTTGATTGTTCCAACACAATGTGGAATGCAAATGTTTGTTTGAGAAAAAGGATCAAGATTCAACAGTCTGTCCGACACAATGTGGACTAGGTCTAGGTCATTTTTCCAACAATGTTCATAAGTAGAACTCGATTTCCACTATACGAACGACACACACGTGTGCTCACTTTGGGGTAGTGGAACCTCAAGCCATCCACTAGGTGAGTATCCCGAAAAGGTGGCAAATGAGAGAATCATATTAGCCTCCCATACCATACCAAATTTATCCTCTTGACAACTTTGATAAGGCACCACAATGCTAAATGCTTTTGAATGTTATGTTTATAGGTTTTTGTTCAAGGGGATCTTGTTTCATGTAAGTTCTTCTTCTTAGGGAACATCGTTCCTAATGTCTCCAAGAGAGGACAAATCAAAAATATTAGATTGCCACTTATGGGATGCCTCGTTTTGCATCATGCCACTAAGGGAAAGTCGTACACTTAGAAATATCACCCTCTTGGAGGACATCAAACCCAATGACACCACCAAGAAAATGATGCTTCACAAGAAAAAGAAAATCACACCATGAAATATGCAAAATGTTGAAAGATGTCATCGATGTATGCCCCCACTTTAAAGTGGTTGCTAACACCATTGCTATGAGCAACTAATTTAAAGTAGCCAATTTTTTCTCCTAAGATATGAGAGTTTTCCTTGGAAAACCCTATTCCAAGTCATATGTTTCTGAAATAAAGCTACACCATGAACAAGGAGGGAGGGGCTGCCCCCAAGAATGCATAAGGGATTTATGGATTCAGGGTTAGTATGTCTTTGCTACAATGTTTTCATAGAGCTTGTAAATGTCATCATTCCCCAAATACTCATAAAACTGGAAGAATGACACAAAGAGAGCAGAAACAAAGTAAAAAATCCTTTCGAGTCAGCATGGAAGAGACTTAAATGTCTTGATGCCTTGCGTCATCCCCAAATGGAAAACACAAGAAAAATGAAAAGATAAAATGTTTACGCCATAGAGAAGAATGTAGATACATATAGAGGAATGCACAAAAGAGAGAGAGAGATAAATCAAATGAAATAGCATGGGGGATCACATTACGCAAATGCAATCACATAAAGAAACATGAAAAATAAAGCAAAAGACTAGTAAGGCACATGCGAGTCAACCTATAGCAGGTCGTTTGCATCCCAATCTTGGTCGATATAAATGGAAGGTGGAAAATTGGACAAAGGGACAACAAGTTCCGAACTAGGGGAAGCACCAAGTTCAACACTCTTCTTAGGATATTTTTCATTCAAGCTCATAGAAGAAGAAAACAATGTATTCAACTCATTATGCACTTGTTCATCAATCTTTGCAATATCAATGTCATCATCTAGATTAATCACAATAGGAGGTAGAATGAAAATGTCCATGGAAAGTTCTTGTTTACGTTGCAGTGAGGGTATAAAGTCATCATGCATTGCTTAGGTAAGTTCATATTTTTATTTTCTATGTTGCTCTTTTCTTCTTGATTTTGTAACATATGAGCAATAGTACGATGTCTATGTCTACGCTCTCTAGCATTTTGGTTTCATTTCAATATATTATGAATTTGTGTTTGTGTAGGATCGGGTTTGTCAAGAATAGGTTTTCTCTCTTCCTTTAGGGGAGGAATGGAAGGAACCATAGGAGGTTGTTCAACCACCTTCTCTTTAGCTTTGTAAACTTGTTTATCTTTAGGAGGCACAACGAGATTGATTTGGTTGTCTTGTGGTCTCTTATAGGAAATTGCAGGAGGTTTTATCATAGGATTCTCTTGGATGGTTGGAAGGACTTTCAGTTCAATCATTGTTTCGTCAAGGATAGGTGGCTCAATGGAGGGTTGATGCATGTTTCTAATAGATAGTTTTGCTATTCATTTTGCCTTGAAATTTTGATATGATTTGAAAAAGAAGTTCTAATGAGGTCTTATAGGTTCAATAGGCTTAGGCCAAAAGAAATCCAATGAAAAGTTCCCTCGAGAAGACACAGGATTAAACCCACTATAATGCACAGTAAAGATATCATTGCAAAAATAAAAATTTAAACATTTATGCACAACTGACAAGATGACATCCATGGAGCGAAGCCATGGATAGCCTAACTTCACATGAAATTGGTCTGATTGTGGGATGATGGTGAATGAGACATTTAATGTTTTTAGTCCAAATTTTTAAGGAAGATCTATTGAGCCAATCATAGGACAAGAAAATCCATTATGTGTCTTGATCCATGCTTTTGGTTTGTCATATGTATCTTGATAAAGTTCATGCACAAATATAAATTCTTCAGTGATCACATTCTCTCCACATACAAGATCAATTAATATCCCATTAGTAGGCTTATTATTGATTCTTCCAGCTATGTAAAGAGGACCATCAGGTGCATGTTTAAGTATGTCTTTTTGTGAGAAAGCAATATAAAGAGGCCTTTTGGTTGAGCCCTTATGAGGTCCAGCTTCAATAAATGCTACTGCTTTAATTAGTTGTTCTTTATTGTCATCTTTAAATTTTTTCATCATCTGTGTCAACAGTCATTACATCATTCTTTGTTTCACTAGCTTTGACAAATGAAATAGTGTGCTTCGGGATGAGATTTGTAAATATTTGTAAATTCTAGTTAGGAGCTACAAAATTATTGTCTTGATCATTCACACCTCAAATTTGAAGTTGATTATTATCAATAAGGTCTTGCACAAGATGTTTAAGACACTTACAATATTTTGTACCATGTGCATTTTGTTGGTGATAATGGCAATAAGAGTTTTGTCGAAAGCCTGCGAGAAATGGTGTGATTAGGATCACACTCTTTAACAAGAGGTAAGGAAAGCATATTATTTTCAATAAGCCGCAACATGATATTATGAATGGTATCGTGCAGGGGAGTGAAATTTCTATTCCTATCCCCAAAGGAAAAAGGATTTGTTGTATTTATAGTAGCCACTTGGTTATTAGTTTGTTGTCTTGGTTGAGGGGAATTAAGTTGTAAAAGACCCCTATTTTTCTTTTTGAAAGGTTGGTAGTTATTTTGAGTTGTGGATTTGGAATTTTTAGGATGGATAGGGGTTTCTTTTCGTATCATGACCATAAGCCGTATTTTGATAATCATGAAGGGTGGTACATAACTATGTAAAGGATGGGAATCTCAACATTTCAAGTTTGTTTTGGAGTTTGTTTGGTAAGTTGGCAATAAAAATTCGTTGAAGGTTGGCATCAAGAATCTTAATGTTTACTTGTGAATAAAGTGTTTGGTATCTTGCTATGAAATCTATCACTTTCTCATCATCCTTCTGTTTGCATGTCATTAAATCAGCTAGGGTCATCTTGGGACCCATGTGAATATGGAAGTTCTTGGAAAATTCATCAAAATTTTTATTGAATGAACCAATTGAATTATCCGATAAGGAAGATACCACTCTAAAGTAGTATCCTTCAAGGATCTAGGGAATTAGCCAAGAGTTTATCTTCAAAGATGAAATAACTACATAAGGTCGTAAAAACGGAAACATGGCTAAAAATATCTCCTTTCCCACCATCTTTCTCAAATCGAGGAACTTCTATACCTTGTGGAATTTGTGCTCTCAATATCTCCAAGGATAACATAATGGTTTTGATGTATTAAAAAGGTTGACCATTATTTTTTTGATATAGGGCTGCAACTTGTTGTTGAATGGATGACATGGTTTGCATAAGTGTATTAAGGATAACATCATTTTTATTGTAAGGTGGAGGGGAATAGGGTGGAGTGGTGTATGTATGCAGAGGGAAAGTGAATTATAAGTTTGTGAGGGAGGATGGTTGAGGAGATATGGTATGCAAATGCATAAAGCTAGAATGATTCCTTGTGGAAATGCCTAAATGTTCACACTGCTAGTAGGTTGGATGGTTGTGGTAACTTGAGCACTAGTGTATGTAGGAATGGGAATTGTAGGAGGAATTGAAGTTCCACCTTGGCTTTGAGTACACCCCAAAGCTTGAGTAGAACTAGTCATGGTAGGGATGGTGTTGTTAACATTAAGCACATTGGTTGTAGGCATGGTAGTCATGGGAAATGAAGTATGCATAATGATGAGCTCAATTAATGGCTCAATTTTGATAGGGTTCATTATATATTTTCTTTTTCTATCATAGACTTTGACACTTGGTTGTTGATATTTTACTTAAAACCATAGACCTTGAGCATAAGTTTATCTTTGTGACTTTAATGACATTATCATGCTATGGGAATTATCTATGTTGAATTTACAAGTGGTTGAATGAATGTTACTAAGGTAATTATAAATATATATTTGTTTGTGCATGATAATGCTATTGTGCAAGTTTCCACTAAAATGTTGATGTCAAAAAAGCCTACTACATGGGAGAAACTCTTGCCCGCTAGTTGGTTGCCAAGAAGTCAAGAAGCTGATCATTAAGAAGTCAAAGCAAGAAAACTCTCATGGAGGGAAATTCCTAATTCAAATAAAAGAATGTAAACACCTTTTTAATGGTCATATTTGTTGTTGAGAAAATTTAGGGAGTGCATTGTGCTAGATTCCCATTGAAGCAGGTCTGCTTTGACCAATTTAGCGCATGCATAACTTCATCTTTTTCTATGCTTTCAATAAGTGGCATCCTCCTATTTTGATGGAGTCGACTACCTAGGTAGTTAGGGTTAGTCAATAGCTTTCTCTCTATAAATAATGGCCAGATGATCCTTTTTACAAGGCTAGATATTCTGAGTTTGTATTCACATTTTCTAGTTTTATGCTTCTATTGCAGAGATGTTGTACTTATGCTTTCAAGAAATAATATGATATTCTAAGTTGCTGCATTTGAGTTAATCTAAGGGAGACTCACCCAAGGGGGCCCACTTGGTGAGAATTCCACCTATTAGTTTATAAGTTATTTTTGTTCAATAGTTAGTTTTAGTTTCAACAACTGTTTGTTCCTATAGCCATTGAAATTCCATTATGTGACGGTTCCTGTAGCTAAGGCAGACATAGTAGTTTCCTGTCTGTTTGCTGAGATTTTCATTTCTATCTTTCATTTCCAGACCAGTTGTTTTGAAAAGGAAAAAAAAGGTTTTACAGGGACCTGAAACCACGAAGTTCAAACAAACAAAAGATAAGCATAAAAAGTACCAACAACCGACCAGCTGTCCCAAAAAGGAAACGACAGCAACAAAAGACAGCAGGGTCCAAAAAAAGGACCACCCAAAAAAACCAGAAAACCAAACACCATGTTACTCCAAATTATTCAGTAACTCCTCAGCTTCTTTTTCAACATTCTGCATATCCTGTAACCCCTGCCTAAGGATTTGAACCGTGTGTGAAGAAGTCGGGGTTTTCCTTTTTATGTTTGCTCTGGTACGAGTCGAAATACCTTCACCGGCCGATTTGCTGCCGCCTCTGTTCACATCCAAATCCACCACCAGCGAACCCTTTTGACTTTTTTCAAGCTTTTCCACCATCGCATTTATGATGATTGTATTATGCCTTGCAATTTTGTGGTTGTTTGCAACAGTGGCCCTTATGTTTTGTCCAATCTTGAACATATTACATTCAATACTTGTCAATCTATCCTCCTGTAGTTGCTGTCTTTTCCTCGGTAAAGGAATTTCCTGTTCATCACTAACTCTTCTGTCCCAACTGATCTTCTGCTCCAGTTCCATAACCTTATTATTGAGAACAGTAATACGGCCTTTCAAATCACAAACTTCTTTCTGGGTCCATTTGAGAACGGTAAAAAGACCCTCTGTACTTTTTTCCGCAACACTAACCATTTCCTCAGGCTTGAGCATTTTCAGGGCAGAATTAATTTCATCCTGAATAGGGGGTTCAAAATGGTCATTCCCAACTTGTCCAGAAGCAGGGGCACTAGGGGCCGAATCCTTACTAACCAAGGGCTTCTCAGAGATGATCTCCATAGAATTTCCAGAGTACGAAACAAGTTTCATAACAGGGTTACCTTTAAAACCAGGGGACAAACCCGGAGTGGGGCACCCAGGAGACGGCTGGGGGTTAAGACAATGCAGAGGAGCCAGATCCGGACTAGGGTCCTCAGGCAGCGGATGTCGTTTAGGATAAGACAACGGGGCAGGAACTTTTAGATTTTTCCGACCGGACAAAGACAGGGGAGCAAAGGTATCAAGGCCAACAAGAGCACAAGCAGGGGGGGCCCGGGGCTCAATTTCCTTACTACTTTCAGTTTCCTCATCATCCAACTCTTCAATATCTATAGTTTTAGGCAGTGCAGGAAGATTTTGAAAATGCTCAAAAATGAGCCTAACAAGACCAGGGTGGATAATAGCATTCCTCCTAGGGTTTCTTTCCACATCATCAAGACAATTCTTCAAAGAGGAAAATAAGTAGAAAGGCAGAGATATACGAACCTTATGACGGAAATGATTCAAAATGGCAAAGTGGTAACCATAAGCTCTGGTAAAGCGTCCATCAACCGTAATATATTCCATGATGACTCTTAAAACTTTCCTCCAAATAGATTTTATGGACTCCACATCAAAGTAACTGTTAGCAACCTTGACCATCTTCACTTTCTCCTTGTCTTTTTTGGGAAACTTGATAACCGCTTCATCAGAGAAACGTCGATCACGGTAGAATTTAACACCCTCAGTCGAGAGACCTGTTATTTCACCAATTAAGTCCTCACTCAGCTTAACATTCCTTCCAAACAACACGATCTCTCCATTTTTCCAATTTTTGACAAAATAGTCCAGCATCTCTTCATCCGTACCATGGAGCTTTTCCATATAAGGGACTAAACCTCCCTTTTCAATTCTTTCCCATGCTTTAGTATTCTTTCTATGCTCCTGGAAATTGCTCGGCTCCACGCGTTTCCTTTCTCCACCCATAGTCAGCCCACTGTAATACCACTCAGAACGGTTGCTTTGGGTCCCGTTTAGGCAATTTCTGTCGAACACCCAGAAAGCGTGCCGCAGACTCTTCTTGAAAAAGAAAGTGACGTCGGTCCCATCAAATCTAATGAAATCGATGTACTGGATCTTTATCCATTTCATCATGACTAAGATTGCCTTCTCTCCCATGCACTGAATCATAATAAATTAGCGCTTTCACTTCATTATGGAGGTTGTCATTCTTCCTCCACGTGTTCTCCCCACCTTTCTTAACCCCTTCGTTGGCGAAGAAATCCGCCACCATATTGGCTTCTCTATAGGTGTGTGAAACTTTCACTTTTTCAAATTTCCTTAATAAAGCTTGCGTGTCTTCGATCCACTTTTTGATGGTCCACGAGGGGGGGGTAAGTCCAAGAATACAATTTATTATATTCAAAGAATCGCCCTCCAACCACAGATTTTTTGTGTTGATCTTGACGGCTAGGCTGACAGCATGAAAAGCCCCAACAGCTTCCGCCACATGGTTAGTTTGAATTCCAATGTCCACAGCAAAAGCCGCAATAAAAGCCCCAGTGTTGTCCCTTAAAACACCCCCACTACCAGCTTTACCTGGGTTACCTTTGGCCGCACCATCAAAGTTGGCTTTAATCCAACCCAATGGCGGCATAGACCAGATAGCATTATCTCTCCCACAAACTCCAGATTTAAGAGTTTTTGTCCCACTTAAATTTGTATTCCACTTTTCGGCTGTAGCAGCATCAAAGGGAGACCAAATAGCTTTCTCAAACATTTTTCCAGGAATTAAAGATAAAATTTCCTTTATTGCTCTTACAATTTTAGCATACACGTCCCCTTCCTTCATCTCTTTATCCCTGAAAACTCTATTGTTCCTTTCTTTCCAAATATTCCAAGAAACAAATGGAAAAATGAAAGACCATAGCTTTCTCACAAACGGATTTTTTGAAGGAGCTTTCCATTGAATGAAGAAATCTTCAACAGAAGCAGGGAAGACCCACACCATCTCAAGAAGCCCCAATAATTTATCCCAAATATTCAACACATAAGGGCAATGGAGAAAAAGATGATTAACAGTCTCAGCTTCATTCCTGCACATAAAACACCTATTTGGTAATTGAATTCCTCTTTTTCCGAGATTGTCCAAAGTGAGGATCTTATTCTGTAGCATTATCCAGTAGAAAATGTTGATTTTCGGGGTCAAATGATTAATCCAAGCCTTAGCCCAGAAAGGAGGAAGCTCCCTCGGACTGTCTAACAAAGAAGTGGCAGAGGCAACTGAAAATATACCAGACGGGTTATCTAACCAAACAGCAAGATCCCCCACCTGGTGTTGAGCTGGTCTAAGGGCTCTGAAAGCCAACTGAATAGGACCCAGATCCGGACTGATGGTCATCAAATCAACCCAACCTCCATTCCTCCAGTAATCTTTAACCAAGACTCCAAATTCCTTTTTGCAATCATTCATCCATTTACTATAATTCTCTATGCTAATTAAAGGATCTTTAAATAGCCATCTGTCTTCCCAAAATCTGACTAAATTTCCATTTCCAATCAACCATCCAGTTCCCATTTCTAAAAGCTTTCTTCCTTTACCCATATCATTCCAACACACAGACCCACAAGGTAAAGAAGAAGAGTTTAAAATTTCATTTAAAGACTCATAGTTATTGAAATATTTTGCTTTTAAGGTATCACGCCATTCTCCATTTAATGTAAGAGTTCTCCAAAGCTGTTTAGCAAGAAGGGACACATTTAAAACTTTAATTTTCCTTAAACCCAAGCCCCCCCTTGATTTGGGTCTACAGACCAAATCCCAACCAACAAGTGGCATTCTCCTTTTGTCCTCAACTCCAGACCATAGAAACCTTTTCTGAATTTTTTCAATGGCCTCAACGTATTTGGCAGGAATTTTAAATATACTGAGAGCATAAGTAGGAAGATTTTGCAAAGAAGCCTTTAGGAGCTGGACTTTTCCAGCTTGACTTAGAATAGCTCCTTTCCATCCTGATAACTTCTTGTTGAATTTTTCAACCAGAGAAATCCAGAATGATTCCGGAGGTTTAGAGCAAAGAGGTAAACCAAGATAAGTTGAAGGAAGAGACTCAACACGGCATCCAAGAATTCGGGCCAGTTTAACTTGTCTATGCTCCGGAGTGTTGATGAAAAAGATTGAACTCTTAGCCCTGTTGACAACTTGCCCAGAAGCAGATTCATATAGATTCAGGATTTTTTTAAAAGTCTTAGCTTCAGTCACCATAGATCTTCCCATAAGAATAGTATCATCAACAAATTGCTGGTGAGAGCAAATAAGAGGAGAAGAAGAAGGTCTTAAGCCAATAAGGGATCTTTGATCAATAAGCTTTTTAATATTCCTACCTAAACTCTCAGCCAAAATGGTAAAAAGAATAGGAGAAATAGGGTCTCCCTGTCTGAGGCCTCTGGATGTCTGAAAAAACCTTGATGGTGATCCATTCACAATGACAGCAGAAGTAACTGTCGAAACAAGCTGGTTCACCAACTGAATGACTCTGTTATTAAAACCAAACTTATCCATAATTTTAAACAGGAAGGCCCAATCAACCCGATCATAGGCTTTTGAAATGTCAAGTTTAAGAATAAACCCTTCAGTTTTTGACATTATTAACGAATGTAAGTTCTCATGAACAGTAACAACAGAGTCCATAATGTACCTACCTGGCACAAAACCATTCTGTTGTGGGGCAATAATCTGGGGCAGCACAGAAAGCATTCTTGAGGTCAACACCTTTGAGATAATTTTGTAAATGGAATTACACAGGCTGATTGGCCGAAAAGCTTGAAACTCTGAAGCTCCGGGTTTTTTTGGAATAAGGACCACAAAAGTAGCATTCAGTTCTTTCAACAGACGTCTTGATCCAAAGAATTCCTTGACAGCGTTCACCACATCCGTTTCAACAATTTCCCAAAACACTTGGAAGAAGAATAAAGGAAAACCATCAGGTCCAGGAGCTTTGTTGCCATCAAAGGAAAAGACAGCTTTCCTTATTTCAGTTTTGGAGGGTATAGCAGTGATTAAGGAATTTTCATTATGACCAATCACTTGAGGTATTGCTTCAATCATAGAATCTTGAGCTTCAGTAACAATCTCTCCATTACTCGAAAGAAGGTTTCTAAAGAAAAGGACAGCTTGTTCTCTAATATCATCTTCCTCCTCAAAACTAGTCCCATTAGAGACAATAAGATTGATTCTATTAGCAGCCCTGTGTTTAGAAGTAGTCAGATGAAAAAATCTGGAATTCCTGTCACCCTCAGTCAACCAAGACACCCTAGACCTTTGCCGCCAAAACACTTCCTCTTTAGCAATGATATCGTGCAGTTGAATAAGGAGTTCATTTTCCTTTTCTCTAAAATTGTCAATGTATCCCCATTTCTGGATTTTGACTTGAATCTCCTGAATTTTACCCTGGTTTTAGAACCAAAAAGATTACCAAAAGCATCCTTTTTCCATCTTCGCACATTAGTTTTCACTTCCTTTAGTTTTTTAGCAACCCTAAACATAGCAGTGCCAGAGATATCAACATTCCACCATCTACGTATTTCCTCAAAAATTCGAGGATGAGAAAGCCAAAAAATTTTGAATCTGAAAGGTAAGTTCTTTTTCACCTTAGTAGGATCCGCAATAAGACAGATGGGAAAGTGGTCAGATCCAACCCTTAACAAGGCTCTCAAAGCACAACAAAAGTTTATAAACCATTGACCCGAGACCAGGGCCCTATCAAGCCTCACTTGGATCAAGTCAGACCCAAACCTCCTATTAGACCAGGTGTAAGAAGCTCCTTGTAAATCTAAGTCAATCAAAGCATTGTTGTTTATGAAATCGGAAAGGCCGGATTTACTTTCCCAATTGATTTGAGATCCCCCAAATTTCTCATCATTCAGAAGGGGGGTGTTGAAATCACCCATAACCAACCAGTTTTCATTAGCAAAACATCTTCGAAAACTTGATAACCCAAGCCAAAAAGAGTTTCTAGCCTTCTTACAATTCGGAGCATAAACATTAGATTGGATCCAACAAAAGTTGTCTCTAATGTGAGTAAATCTAGTGGCCACCACATTACCATTCTCCATTAAGGGCTCACCTTTAATAATTAACTTGTTCCAAAAAGTAACTATACCCCCCGAAGCACCCACAGAACTATTACCATGAGCCCCACAGTGCTGAATTTTTTTAAGATTTTCTACTTTATCTTTAGGCATTTTAGATTCTTGAATAAGGAGAATATCGGGATTGTGGTCCCTAACAAAATTTTGCAAAACATCCTTTTTATGACGACTATTCAGCCCTCTTATATTCCAAGACATTATTTTCATTTCTTACCTGGGGATTGAAGTATCTCCGGAATGGTCATTTGGATGCCATCCGCAATATCCTGTAGGCTACCTTGCTCCCTTTGCCATTTTTCAGATTTTCTTCCCAAGCAGGGCTTGGACGTCCCACAATCGGCCTTGGCTCTAGTCCTTGTTACCACACCACTTGAAGTTTCCTTCATTCTCTTTTTTTCCTCCTTTTTTTCCTTTTTGGATTTTGAATGTGATATCACCTCCTCCCACTCGGTTTCATCTTGGCTTTCCATTTCTCTGCCTAGTTCCCCATCCTTCTCAGAATACAATCTCTGGTCCCAAGGGAGGGTATCCATTAAACCATTCTTGGGTTCTGAAGTATTATGCATTGGGGTTCTCAGATTCATGCTTTGACTATCAAAAGTATCCTTCACTACTTCCATATTGGCAATCTCCTGATCCTGACCCCCGTTGGAGCAAGGGTTAATACAAGGAGAAAGGAAAGGGGCAGGAATTTCTATTTCCAAGGATAAACCCTTAATGGGTATATCCTCCAACCCAGGGATATTCATGCTTCCAGTCGACAATAAAGATAAAGACGGAACAAAACCCGAAACATCATTTATGGGTACATCATTCTTCAAAGAATCTCGGGCTTCCTTCTCAGAGGGAATACCTTCCCCACTTACCTCAAAAGGTGATACCAAATCTTTCGGATCCTTAGGAGCTTGAGAACAAGTGCCATCAAACCCAGGACAAGCTTCCTTGTTCAGGCCATTGTGGATCTCCTTCGAATCTTGAGGAAAGGTATTTCCCTCGGAGTTCTCCTTCACATTTGGAGCAGGCACATTCTTAACCTCCTCTAGCTTTTTTATCCAAACATTCTTGGTGCTGGCCGCTTTCTCTTTTTCATTTTTATTATTTAGCGGACATTTCTTTGCCCAATGCCCAGATTTTTGACATTTGAAACAAACAAAGGGTGTTGTTTCAAATTCAATAGCTTGCTTCCAAACTCCTAGCTTAGATTGGATGTCAATCGAAGACGGAAGATCAGCATTTTGTGAAACCCCGACACATATTCTAGCAAAGACCAAACGCTTTCTTGCCGCTGTCATTGAGTCAATGGACAAAAGTTCACCAAAAGAACTAGCAATCCCATTGAAGATATCAGTGTTCCAGTACTCCAAAGGAAGACCAGGCAATCTAGCCCAAACTGGCACCATTTCGAAGATTGAATCAGATAGATCTACCCTAGAAGACCATTTCTTTAGGGCCAAGGAGGACTTTCCGATTACCCAAGGACCACCACTACGAACAGCCCTAGAATCCTCAATACAGGTAAACTGAAAAGCAAAGAAACCCCTTGGGAGCGCCGCAACCGAAACCAGACCACTGGTTTTCCATTTTTTTTAACAAACTCCCTTACCACTTCAATATTGGGCCTGGGACCCAAAAATTTTCCAACCAAAACATTCTCCATCCTAGCAATGTTATGGTCTATGATTTCATCCGGCACAGAAATAGAAAACTTTCCAGACCCCGGATCAGAGAGGATACGCACGGGGGGAAAAGAGGAAATATGATTTGGCTTACATCCAAACAGCGAAGACCACGACTTACCTTTTTCATCCCCCTCGACCGCAAAATCCACGCCAACTTTGGGAACAAAGACCCAACCTTTCCACCTGGATCCACCTGGATTTTATCGTGGACGTCCTTTTCATCAGGTTCTGTTTTACCTTTATCAGAATCCGAAGAAGAGTTCTCATTCACCTGAGATTCCCCTGAACCCCCGCCATCTACTCTGTTCAAAGATTCAAAACCTATTTTTTCCCGCTCGCTCGCTCCGTTCCAACACTTTATTTCTAACATTGTTTCTTTCCTAGTTTATGGATGACTGCAGTAGAGTCCTAATGCATATATAGTGCTAACCCATTTCAAGTTTACATCCCTGGGCTAACAAGTGAAATGCACCTTCATGATGAGTGAGATAGCTACTTAGTGCAGATGTTCAATATCTAAGTCACAAACCTAAAGGATTAGTTATTAAACTATTAAAGGAGGCCAACACATACTATGATCCATAGAGGGTTGATTATCAACACTATTAGGAAGAGAACTAGAAAACTCAAGATCCACAACAAATGGTATATCATGGGATGACATGAGCCTCAAACTACATCTAACAATAGTATTGCTAATAGGACACCAAGTTGTAAATGTCATACAAGTTTTACAAACTTAGTGTGCAAACCCAAAATGGAAGGAGGCAATGCAATGACCTAGAATGAAATGTAGTGTTCAGATTCTAAACAAGGTAATTTGTTGATTACACTATGCAAAAATATGAAAATGAAATGTTGTAAATGCAATTTTGAATTTTTCCAATGCACTAAATGAAGCAAATGAAGCTAAATTTAATGAATTTAATGAAACAAAAAATCAATAAACAGTAACATAGATGTAACAGTAGCAAACAAAAGCACAAAACATAAATTTTTAAATTTCAGAATTTTGATTTAGGTCTAATCAGGGACTCATTCGCCCTAGGGAAAATGGGTCCTAGATTAGGGTTTTTAAATTGATTTTTATAGATTTTAAAGCATTTTCTAATATTTTTCAAATTCAGGTCTGTTACAATAAGTTTTAGGTTCAATTTTCTGTAAATGCAATGTGAAATGTAAAATGAAAATGTGATAAAATGATGAATTACAAGACTTAGTTTTATATGCAATTTTTTGTTGATTTTCAAATGAAAGTTTATGTGATCTAAATTATATGAAATATGACTGATTGTTTTTTATTTATTTTTAGATTTAAAGAATGCAAACAATGCAATTCTAAAACCCTAGATGAAATTCCAATTTGAATGCAAACTAAAGACCCTAAATGAGATCTAATTCAATGCAAATGAATAAAAATGAATACAAGACCTAATCTAAGATGAAAAGAGAGAGTCCAAAATCAGAAAATTACAATGCTCAAGTAGTCGGGTTCACCAAAATGAAACAAAGTAAAAGGGGGGAGATGAACCCAAAATGGAAGTTTATCAAATGGGTTCACCTATCCTTTTTGACTAGTTTTTCACTCAATTATGAGAGGAAAAATGCATACATAACAATCATAAATCAAACCTAATTGTTATAACAACAATAAGAAAGGTTTCAAGATGTTGAAATGATGTGTACCTTGCTGAAAAAGTGTTGTTTTAGGCCTCATTGAGGAATCATTCACCCAATAGCGAATGGGTCCTAGATGGGGTTCTGGAAAAGTGATTTTTGGGTTATGTTCTTCAATGTTTGCACTCCCAAATCCTAGATGTTCAACTCTCGAAAGTTGGAAATAAATTATGTAGAGTAGTTTCCATGATCTTGCAATAAAGATGATAACTTTTACAACTTTGCAACTTTTATTCTTCACTTGATCTTCAATTTAAAATATGTAATCACACATCAAGAGAAGAAAAATTGTTGATTGTTAGGGAATAGGGGTTTTCCTTAGTCAAACCCCATTTTGGTAATCAAACCTTGTAATGAAATAATACATAAAAGAAAGATGAATGAACACCAATGTGTAACAACTCACCAATCCTCAATTGAATCTTGGAGTACAAATCAAAAACCTAGCATGAAGTGGCCTCAATGTATGGAGGTATTGATCTTGGATTTGGATGTGAAACAATGCTTGAATTGGATCTTCAATGCTACATCAACACATTAGATCAATAACATGCATGATGCACTATGCTTTTGACATGATGATATGAAATTTGATTGTTGCAATAAAACCTTGATAATCTTCCTTTTGAATGCCTTTGAAATGCTCTTGAATACTCTATAATTCTCTTATGAATATTGCTTGATCTCATGAAATTCTTCTATGTGAAACTATGTAAAATTACCTTATTTATACTTAAAATTTAATCCCAAAATTCAAATAACACAAGCTCACATTAGATCTGGGATTTGAAATCACTAAAATATTTCCAAGAATAAGTTAAAAAAGGGGTGTCCTAAGTTAAGGAAGACCCATTTTCCCTATGGCGAATGGGTCCTAGCACACTCAACTAAGACAAGTTTCGGGGATATGAAATAACATGTAACAAAGGGGTCCTAGGACCTAGGAAAGACCAATTCACTAGGTGGTGAATGGGTCCTAGGTCACTAGCCTAGGACTCAAACCTTTCCAAATTAAGGGTTATGAAACATTATTAATGAGTTTTGGGATTTATCCCTCGGAAAATGTAATAAATTAGGCTTGGATTTGTATTTAAGGGGACAATTAAGCTCTAATTAAACTCAATTAATTAATAAAGATCTAGATTAGTGTGAAAGTGTAAAGATACACTTTACAACACCCTAAATAAGGAATCATTAAGTCCATTTTATTAAAAAGGGTCCTAGACTTAATGAATGTGTAAAACACATTACAACACTAAATCAAGGCAACATTAGGCTCATTTAAATTATTAATCATTCCCAAATTAAGTAAGAGGGATACTTTTTCCATTACTACAACATCATGGAAGCTACTTTGGTATTACACGGGTTGACCGACCCTTCACACTTCCATCAATGTTGATTATGGGCATCTATAATGTTGAAAACAATATTTATATGTATATTAAAAAAAATCAAATATAAATGAAATACCGAAGAATGAGTTTCAAATTCATTCAGAATAAAAGGGATGTTCAACATAGAAAGCATGTATTTAAATGTATTCATACCTCTTCTTTTCACCAAACAAGGTTGATAAGAGAGAAATTTTAATGGAAACAATTGAAGTTTCCTTCCCAATCGCTCGTGCTTCTTTCTAGTTTTTCTCTCCTTTTCATATTTTTCTTTTCTTCCTTGTCGATTCCTTTTGATTTTCCGCCTTAATCTTCCTTGATTTTCTTTCCTACTACCACTCTTACATGGTGATTAATTGGTGAACATTTAGGTCATGAGTTATGTTATTCTTAAGTTGAAAACTCATGTACTCATAATGAGGCATTATTCCATATCCTTGTGCACTATGCATTTTGTCCAAATTTAAATAATTAAAATCATTATATAATATGTTTATATAGATATGTATATATACATATATTAATTTTACATTGCACACTTTTTTACACACACAAACACAAACACACACACACACATGTATATATATTGAAACAAAGAAAATAGGGATGTCTCTATCTTTTGGGAAGATGGACTACAAACTAGGTGTTTTAGGGACCTAAACCTATTTTCAAGTTTCACTCAAGGAAACCCTAGAGATCTCAATCCAAGGATGAAATAATGGAAAGAGATCTGCTAAAGTTTTTCCTAGGCTATGTTTAGAGACTAAAAAGGGGTTCACCACCAAGCTAGGGCTTGGAAAGACTAGTAATATGCAAAACCTAGTGACAAAACCTAATGATGTGAAAACCTTAAATAAATGACTTAGAAATGAATGCAATACAGAACATAAAACTTGTAAATCAAAGAGGTACAATTGGGCACCTGTAGTTGAATGAAGATCTAAAATGCTAGAAATACTAAATTTAAGGCATATTGGGACTCATACTCTAGGCTGGATGTATTAGTCTGAGATTAGGTTTTTGGGCTAAAATAAGAATCTGATGATGGCAAGTCTAGATCTTTAGAAATCTGGAAAAGTAAATATAATGGGACTCATATGATAGAAGTGGTGTATTAGTCCTACTTATCTTTTTTGGAGGATCAAGATTTGAATATGCTCTTCAATCCTTGCTCTATCTTCTGAACCTAATTTTTGGATCTGAAATGTCAAATTCTACTATGTAGGTGTCTTTTAGTTATCTTGTAAACAAGGTGACAACTTGGATAAATTTATAACCTTGGAAAATTCTTTCCAACCTTGCTCTCCAATGTATCTTCAACCTAGATTTGCAAATCACAAACTAAAGAGGGGAAAATGTTGTTTTGTTAGTAGAAAGGGGTTTTCCTTGGTTAAACCCTGTTTTGGTGATCAAACCTTGAAATGAAATGAAATAGGCTAAAGGAATGATGAATGAACAAAATGATATGTTGCAACTCACCAAACCCTTGAATAAAAGGCTATAGACATGTATGAAATGGATAACTTGAATCTTGACACTTTCTTGAATGTTGTAGATCTTGATTTGAATGCTTGCTTGAATCATGAAACCCTACATCACAAATGTTAGCTCAAAAACAAACATGATGCATGATGACTTTGGAATGATGCTTGATACTAGAATAATGCTCCAAAACACTTGATAATCAGCTCTTGAATGCTCTTGTAAACTCTAGAATTCTCTCTTGATCATAAATTTTCTATAATGCATGAACACTTGAAAGCTTATATTGTTAGGAGAAAATGAGTGAAATAACCTTGTATTTATACTTGTTTATGCAAATTCCTTGAAATTACAACACTACAAGTTGACATCAGATATAGGAGAATAAAATCCTGCCAAGAATTTGTATTTAATTTAGGTTTAAGCCATAGGAGACCCATACACCAAAAGTGGTGTATGAGTCCCTTTTTGGTGTATGAGTCCTATTAGGCTAGGTTTTGGGACATATTTTTCAAGAAATGCTTGGATTAATGTGAAATCCAAATCGAGGTCCCCAAACCTAGGTGGGACTCATATGCCCAAGGTAGCATATGAGTCTTAGATCACTAAATCTGGGCCATACAATCCAAAAACATTAATTTTTGATTGGTCAATTGATATATTTTAGGATTAATATCGAAAATATGTATTAATTAAGGCTTATGGATACAAATTAAAGTATAAAGAATCCCAATCAATTAATAAAAACCCTAGATTAGTGTGAAAGTGCAAAGGGATACATTTTCCTATATATATATAACACATTTTTTGTGTTATCCATTATCACACACACACATATTCTGAAAGACATTTTTTCATGTTTTGTTTATATTAAAGGAAATGATTTCTTTAAAGGAAAGGTAAGAAAAACCATCAAATTCTTTTATCCATAACACCCTTAGAATCATTCATTTTATTATTTGCATTTCCAACACATCTACGTATATATACATATATATTTTTTCTCTAGGATTTTCAAGAAATATTAAACACATAAGGTAAAACTATTGAAGTAATAATTCATTTTCCACTAGTCTACCTATTTGATCATCAACTCACTTTTCCTTGTCTTTTAAACAATTGCAAGACATTCACATCAATT
>VDFB02105385.1:0-20931 GCA_007258455.2 Sequoia sempervirens | reverse complement strand
TCATTTATTTATTTCTTGTAGGAATTTACATTAAATAGAAAACTAGAAATACATTTCAAAATCACAACAATCTAGCTACAATTTCATTTAAATGTTAATCATTAGTAGATAAAATCTCATATGATGAAATCCTTCTAAACTTTCATCGTGGTATGTCATATTTTTGAAATAAGTTTATTTTTAGCATACATTAAACACTTAAATTTTGGTATAGAATGAATGCATTTGAAGATATGATTTTGTTATGATGTTTTGAAAAAAATATAATTTCTATGAAATAATCATTTTGTGTGTATTTATGTGAATGTGGAATATAAATACTAAATTTTGAGTGATGAATGAAGTGAAGGTCGACTTAACATGTCCTTAACTCTCATGAATTGTTTATCAATTATAATTGTGTTTATTTAATTACAAATGTGATTATAATTATGATGAATTAAATACCTTGACACTAAATGAGGTGGATAAAATATAGGTTAGTTCTCCCTCCTAGTCAAGGAGGGAGAGCATCATTAGGGAGACGGTTATAGATCGAGTTGGATGGGAAAGTTATACCATGTGTTCAAGAAGTTTATGTATACACATCACTAGGTTTACCTATGATTTTAGTGATGCCATTCCTATTGTAAGTTATTTATTGTCTTTTCATAGTTATATGTGCATGATTCTATGCATTCTCATCACTCTCTTCAATTATATAGTTCAATATTTTCACATTTTGTTGAGTATTTTGGTCATCATATGTATTTTGATCAACATGTGATCTAATGAATCAGTAAAATGTTGTTCAAATAACACCCAATTTTGAAGATGTAAAACTTGTTGTCACTATCTTAGAGATAAGAGTTATATTATTTCAAAATTAACAACTATTTGGAGTGATGGTCCAAATTTTAAAAAAATGAATTTATTTTTGTTGTCGAAATTTTAAATATTTTATTATTAAAAAAATACACATAATGCAAGCACGGCAAAAAAATTACTAAACTCTAAGGTTTAGTAGTTAGTTATATGTAGTAGACCTTGGTATGATGCAATGAAAAGGGAAAACTAAGATATCAACTAAGTATAAACCAAATTACAATAAATTATACAAACTCATATATATACACCAGTAAATATATTCATATACTCTTTTGACTTATACATAGATTATAATTATTTTTTCATTCTTTAATCTCACATATCATCTTCCTCATTTTTACATATACTTAATTCATTTAAAAAACCCATTTATTGTAATGATTATAGCTAACCAAAAAATAAAAATATTATTAAATGTCTTATAAATGAAAATAAAGAAATCAACTCTAATTAATAAAACCTAAATCTTTTAATTGTAAAAAGAGGTATCTTGATCAAGTCTAAATTATTATTATTTTTTTAAAATCATTGAAATTTTTACCTACATTGTATGGAAACTTGTATTAATAAAATTTGATTAAAAAATTCTAGTTTCTAAACAAGCATGAAGGTATAAATATAGTGTTGAACGGTTCACAAGGAAGAACACTATTTATAAAAGATTTATAAAATATTATTAAAATAAAATACTATCCAAAAAAATAATTTTAATACCTTTGAAGAAGAGATTTTTTTTATCAAGATATGATATTAATTTTTTATGCTTTCCATGACATAAAAGCGAACGAATTATATGATAATTTTTAATAAAATTAAATATATTTGATCAATGTTGACATGGGAAAGTGCGTGATGTGACATCTTGTATTTGTGATCGTTTCCAAAGATATTAAAGCATTTCTTCTTAGTAAAATGAGAAATTTCAAAGCGCTAATCATTTCTTTGTACCTTGTACTAATTATGTATTTCATGTGTAGTGTTGTATGGAATATTAGTTATTCAAAGGTATTATTTTTATTGAGAATCAATAGTATGTTGTTCATTTGTAGTTTTGAATTTGAGTGGGTAATTATTTTATGATTTATTTCATTTATTTTTAGATAAAATAATAGTATTTAGGTCAAATGTAATAAACATTGCATATTTTTGTTAATTTTTATAATTAAGTGTACATATTTGTAAATATTATCTTATTGACAAGATATGGATCAACATTAAATAGAAAACTATAAATAAATTTCAAAATCACATCAATCTAGCTACTATTACATGTAAATGTAAATCATAAGCAAATAAAACTTTACATGATGAAATGTTTTTAAAATTTCATAGTGTTACATCTTATTTTCAAAACAAGTTTTTTTTTTTTTGGTATAAAATAAATACTTAAATTCTAATATTAGATGATGCATTTGCGGATATGATTTTCTTATGAATTTTTGAAATAAATATGATTTCTATGAAATAATTATTTTTTGTGTATTCATGAGAAATGAACGTGGTATTACCATGTCATTAACTCTTATGAATTGATTATCGATTGGAATTATGTTTATTTAAATGTAAATGCACGATTATAATTTTGATGAACTAAATACCTTGACATTGAATGAGGTGGATGCAAGATAGGTTAGTTCCCCCTCTTCTTCTTTTTTTCTATTTTATTTTTAGACTATAGGAATTGAGTAGCCCCTCATAAAAATTGAAGTGTAGTTGGTAATTTTTTTTACATGATCAGTGATGTTGGCACGGAATGCCCTTTGATACCATGAGGATGGGGGAGACTAGACCTCATGACCTCTTACCTGTAACAAGATTCTTTAGCCAATCGAGCTAGGGGTCCCGCCTGGTTGGTTCCCCCTCCTAGTCAAGGAGGAAGACCATCATTGCGGAGAGGGTTATAGAATGAGTTGGATGGGAAAGCTATACCACGTGTTCAAGAATTTTATTCATACACATCACGAGGTTTACCTATGATTTTAGTGATGGAAATCCTATTGCAATTTATTTCTTATGTTTTCATGTTTAGATGCGCATGGTTGTATGCATTTTCATCAATCTCTTCAATAATATAGTTCAAAATTCTGACCTTTTGTTGAGTGTTTTGGTTATCATATGCATTTTGATCGACATATGATCTAATGAATTGGTATAATGTTGTTCAAATATAACACTCACTTTTGAATATGTCAACCTTGTTGTTACTAGCCTAAAGATAAGAGTTATATTCTTTCTAAATTAAAAATTATCTGGAGTGATGGTGTAAATTTTAAAAGACTTGAATTTATTTTTGTTGTGATAAATTTAAATTTTTTTATTCTTAAAAAATCCACATAGTTGAAGCATGGGAATTAATTGTATGATTTAATGTAAAGTGGGGAGTTTTTATTATTCGCACAACAATTATATTCCTTCATGCATGTGAGAATTGAGAGGCAAGCTATTCTATAGTAACAGTGAGTAAATAATGAAGTTGAGTAAAGTAGATTAATTTCAATGTGAAGTCATGGTGTAGAAGAATAAAATAAAGGGGGATGAATGAGTGCTTTCCTAAGGGAATGTAAAGAAAGAGAAGGCATAATTATTTTGGAATTTATTTTTAAGCCAATAAAGATGATGAATTGTAGAGAGAGGGATTGAAGAAAATAAATGAAACAAGGAAACCATTCCAAGTTGGTTGGGTAATCATAATATCTATTTTCTCTTTGGAAATTCATGGGAATAAATGTCATTTACAAACTTGTTTAAAAATTAAATGTAAAATCCCCAACACTGTTAGAATAATAGGTAATTACTTAATTAATTTTATCATATTGATTAATTAATTAAGTTACTTTTACTTTAATTTCACTTAAGCTAAACTTAGGCCCATTAATAATTATTAATTAATCACCTTTAGGGTTTTGATCTCCTTTCAAAAGGATTGATCTCTTTGTAATTATTCAATTCTTGTTTTTGCTTCACAACAAGTAGAGCACTATTCTTGCATTTCGTTATCTCTTCTACGTGACAAGTTATTTTGCTTATAGGTGTTCACTAGGTTTTGTGAGGTTGTATTTCTCAACTTCAACATGGTATCAGAGTTTCAAATCTACCGCTTCCTGTTCATTTTTTATGGGATCCTATCCTAAAAGTGAAAATTTTTTGCATCTTGAGTCAAATTGGACCTCACCATTGCGTCTAGAACGCTTGAATCAGTCAAGATTGACCTTTGTTTTGTCAAATTTGGATTCACAGCGTCAAATTTGTGAGGGTTTGAAGTTTATGAGGGTTTCCAGATCCAAAGTGTACCTACAATTTTGGAGAGTTTTGAGCCCAAGTGAACCTCTCCATCGCATTCAAAGCACCCAAAAACCCCAAAATCGACTATCAAATCGTCAAAATTAGACACAGTGACTTCAGGCTCTAAATATTTTCATTTATGGGTTGTACGGCCTTGTACGACATGAAATCCAAGATAAATAAATAAAAAAACAACATGCACAATCGCCACCATCAGTTAACTGCTAGTGGTTAATGCTAGTGGCTAGCCTAACCGCTAGGCTTAAACCCAAACCCTTTTGAAGTAGTTTTGGTATTTTGGCCATAACTTTTGCATACGAACTCATTTTTTCAAAATGAAATATTGTTGGAAAGCTAGTTTCAGGCCCGATCCAGTGATGGAGGTGATTTCTCCTAATTTTTCTATTTTTCTCCATTTATTTCCAGTCAAATTCAAAACTTATTTTTGCACTCCCAAGGGCATAACTTTTGCATACAGACTCCATTTTTTGCAAACGAATAGGTGTCAGAAAGGTGTTTAAATACTCTTTTCAAATCTGTAGTTTATTTCATTAGAAAATTTACCAGGTATTGTTTGCAGATCTCTTGCATGGAAGGTGTATTTGTTTGTTGTTTGATCATGTGGGTCATGGTTTTGTGCTTGTTTCACAATTATTACATGGTATAAGAGCATGGATTTAGAAAACCCCTTCTCGATTTATGAGGTTTTTTTTTCTTCAACAAGGTTTGTAGGCTTCAAATCTAAATCCCCTTTGTTTTTTTGCAAATTTTGAAGGTGGGATTTTTTTGAGCATTTTTGTGTGAAAATGACCTCGTCGTTGGATCCAGAGTTGTCAACAAATTCAAATTTGGCTTTTGTTTCACCTGATTTCGATTCTTGACACCAGATCTACAAGGTTTTGAAGCGGTTGCTTTTTTCCAGATATGGAGGGGAGCTATATTTTTGGTGCATTATGATCCAAAATGGAAGTTTCCATTGCACTCAGAAGGTCCAAAAACCTTAAGGTTGCCTAACAAATCGCCAAAATCTGAGTCAGGAGTTTATGAGGAAAAAAATTGCTAGAGAAGCCGTATGGCCTCCCCAACACAAAAATCGAGGTAAAAAAATTATATCATTTTAATATTTTTTTCCTGCAAATTCGAAAAAAAAATGAAATGCCTTTCAAAAAGGCAGTAGTCTTTTTTTGAAGTTAAAATAAATAAATATTAAAACCTTTAGGACAGTACCAAGGTACTACCACCTGCCATTATGGTAGGCGGCACCCCTTGGGCCCCACCCCCTATGGCGGGTACCTTGGTGTACAGCCCCCCTGCCATTTGGCAGGGCGGTGACCCTTGGGACCTATCCCAATTTTTAAAATATTTTTTTAAACATTTTTTTCAATATTTTTTTCAACAAAAAATAATTATGGTTTTTATTATTTTTTTCAAAAAAGAATATATATATATTTTTTATATATATTTTTTATAAAAAAATACAATAAGTTTCTTTCGCTATTTTTTTCTTCAAAAATAAAATCATGCATTTTTTTTGCGATTATTATTTTTATTTGCAAATAAATCACATGCATTGTACAAGTGGAGGAGATTTTTTCCCAGCACACTAAATCTAGCTGACCTCCACATTTGGAGGTATTTTTACTAAAATTTGGCAGAGATCCGTTTTTGCCCTACTTAGCCCCTCTCTATTGGACTTTTCAATTTTGCACCTCAACTTCCAAAGGCCATATCTCGGCCATACTGTGGGCTTTTCAAGTGCAATTTTTTTTAAATGGGGTAGAATTTTGAGCTGTTCGCAGTGGTGCAAATATTTTCCAATGTGGAAATCTTGTTTTTTCTAGAATTTTCTTTTCTCAATGTTGTTGTTGTTTAGTTCTCATTTTGGAGACTTTGACGGGCCATATCTTCTACATCTAGACACATTTTTGGGTGCACTATTTTTTTGAAAGTGCGTGTTTTTTTTGTGTACTTCATCATGGTGCTACCAATTTCCTCTTTCTCTATTAGAAAATTGTATTTTCTGCATGTTTTCCTTTTTTGGACATTATGGGCTCCCATTGTATGAATTTTTCATTATATAAATGCACTAAAATAAAGTGCCACAATAGGTGTATCTTTTGTGGATCTTGCACATCACTTTGTGCCTTATTATACTCGCACTATGATATAAAGTGCCATGGGGGTTGATGTTTTCCTTTGTTTTTCCTTCATACCTTTCTCATGTGTGTGTTCCTTGGTTTGTGCACCCTTAATCTCTGCTTGTACTTTCATGTCTAGACATTTATATGTTCTTGGTTCTTTATCATGCACTACATGTAGGCATTTAGTTTCAATGTACTTGTCATACCTCTCCCTTGTCAGCATTATGGGGGGCTTTCTACTGTTGGTGCTAATGCTTCCTTGGTTTCACATTGGAGTGAGTTATGTATATGGTATTTGTTCCTATGTACTAGGTGGATGCAGCAGCTAGTTACCCATGTATCTCGGTGAGATGGAGCACTTACCATATGGAAACTCTTGCATTCCTATTTCTAGAGGCGACCTTCCATTTTTCACATGATCAGTTCTTCAAACTATTGGTACTTGTGGCATCTATATCTTTGAGTCCTTGATGTTTTCCTTGGTTTTCCATCGAATTCGAGTAGTGTCATTGGGGGCACTCATACAAATTCTTTTCTTTTTATCTTGATCATTAGATGTTTCAACAAAGGTTATTCTTTCAGCATTTCAACACTCATTCTTGGACAATGTTTGCAACTTCTTCATGCTTCAATGGTGTTCTTTTTTGTTCATCATTTGTTCCTATCTTTTGGGACAACCTTGCCTTGTTTGGAGGCTTCTTCAATCCTTCACTTGGATTTCATCTCTTTTTGGAGTGGAGTTTTTCCCATGAGGTTTTCTTTATTTCTTTGCATTATAGAGATCTTTTGTTTGTACATGGGTACCTTATTTGGCCTTATTTTTTGGGACCCATCATGCATTCTCTTTTAGGGGTTTTAGCTACTCCCTAAGTTCATCTTAAGGGGGGGTGTTAGAGTAATCATGCATTAGCTAATAATTAATTAATCTTTAATTGATTATTAGTCTAATTTATTCTTGTGCACTTAAGCTAAACTTGGGATTGTTTGATACTTTATTAGTTCAGCTAATATTAGATCATTATGTCTCATCTCATGTGATGTTGACACTTGTCATGATCTGATCCCTTTCTCATTTAGGGCTTTTCTCTTATAATCACTCAACCCTAATTGTAATTACTCTCGAAGAATATCTGGATCTTTCATATCTTCTTGAAAGTCTCTTGTTTTTATAGCTTTTTCTTGTTGAGGAATATTGCACATATTGTTTGCAAATCTCTTGCGTGGAAGGTGTATTTGTTAATCAGGCTTTCAGGGACTTTTGCACTGAGCATGGTTTGCAACATCAATTTACAGTACCTTACACCCCTTAGCAGAATGGTGTTGTTGAGAGAAAGAAGAGGACTTTATGGGAGATGGCCAATTGTATGATATAGTCACGGTCTATGGATTCTTCATATTGGGCTAAAGCGGTCAATTGTGCCAATTATATTTAGAATTAGATGCCTTATAAGGCACTACAACATATGACTCCTAAGGAAGTTTGGACCCATGTCAAGCCCAATGTTTCTACATTTTGAGTTTTTGGTAGTGAGGCTTGGACATTTATTCTTGATGCTTAGAGGAAATCCATGGAGATGAAAAGTCAACCACTCACATTTGATGCCTACTATGAGGATGTTAAGGTGTACAAGTTGTTTGATCCTAATTCCAGAGAGGTCTTGTTTCGGTGAGATGTCCAATTTGATGAGTGCTTTCCTCTGATGGATTCTTCATCACCAGCTTCTCCCTCACTACCTACTCCTCCCTCTTCATCTCTTCAGGATTTTTTATCTCTTAAGGATGATGCAGATGATGATCCACCATCCCCACCACCACCAAATACAGAGTGATAGGGACAGGGTTGGATTGAGCCAATCACTGGCTCAATGCTCTGGGTCTCCAATTGATAACCCCTTGGTATTTCTCTCCACCACTCAACCTATAGGTCCTAAAGGTTATTAGGCACCCCTAGTCTTCCCTGCCAACCCTGCTATCAAGTTTCAAATTATTCACCAAGTCTAACTTGATGCTCTTCCTCTCATTCATCACCTAGCCCTTAATCACCTTAAAGACTAACCATTCTCAAATGTTTCCTAACTCTGTTACAGGGGGGTGTGATACCTTCCATGGCTTCCAAAATCATCTTCTACAGGTGCTTGAACAATCACCAAGCTCCAATTCTCCATCGTTTTCACAAAATCTATGTTTTAGGGTTTGGGCAGGGCTATAAGCCTTGAGCCCCTTTTAGCCCTCTCAACACAAGAAAATAGTTCACAACTCCTCTGTTTCAACAGTTTGTGCCAAAATTCCTTCTGAAACCTTGGCTCATTTTCCAAGCTCTACAAGATTTTTGGGGTTTGGGACCCTCTCTGCCCGTACACAGGTACAACACAGATTTTCACAAAAACCTAGGGTTTTAGACCATTTCTTGGTCTGTTTTGCTTCTTCCTGTCACCATTTTATCTGATAAGGATTCTTCCTTTCCTGCCAACCTTTTGTGACCTCCTGCAACCACTACACACATTTCTTCAATGAAGATACATCACCCCTGCAATGTAAGAACTACTTTCCACTGTCTTCCCCTAATCGGGTGCTAACCAACTCGCCTAGGGAAAGCTTTTTAGCATGCTTCTTGAACTCCTACAAACCTCTACTGCTAACCTATGTACAAGGATGGGGTTTAGCCACATTCCCATTGCTTCCATACTTCTTGGTACGGTGGGAGTGCAGTCTAAACCTCCATTATATTGAATTTACCAGTCAAGACAAAACTAAAGAAAAAGACAAAGAATTTACAAAAGGGAAAGAAAACGATGGAAAACTTATCTGTTGTGACAAAAAAAAGCTTCAAAAGGATTCTCTACATGCCTAAAAACCAACAAAAATCCTTATTCAATTCATCTAACTACTGTCACACCAACAAGAACAGGAAAAATAGATTTCTCCACAACAAAATCACTGTTTCTTGAATATTCTCTTGAAGACTGCCAACAACAAAAACATCCAACCTCTTGAAAGGTTGAGATCTTCCTTTACAATACTTGGACAATAGTTAGGTTTTCACTTTTGAGCCTAGGAACGGCCAAACATTGAGTGTTAGAAAACACAATGTGTTTTGCAACCTTAGTCTCAAACTTAGGGAACAACCACAAAAAGGATCTCAAAACTTTATTCAACCTCACTACCTCTAACCTAAGAACCAAAAGTCCTCAACCACAATTAGGATGGTGGAAAAACCTTACAAAGCATGACCAAAAAGGATTTAAGCTAAAAACTTCAAGACAAACTTGCACTTTGGCAGGTGCTCCTGCACTATTCTCCCCCTCTCAGCACAAAGATCAAGGAACTTGAGGTGAAATCAGTGATAGATCAATTCCTAGCTTCTTAAAGTCATCTTCCTCAACCCAGGTAGCCTCAGAGTCATGTTTGTTCCTCCAGTTGACAAGGTGTTCCATGTAGACCTTGTGTCTTGTTGCCTTCTTCACCCTGGACTCCAAGATCTTCTTTGCCTAAGGTTTCTCTTGATTAGGAAGGGGTATATTATTTATATCCTTAAAGATCTCCTGGCTGGTCTGAACTTCATCACTGACTATCCCCTTATACCTGATCAAATCAGCAACATTAAATATTGGAGATATTTCCAAATCTGATGGTAATTCTACCTTGTATGCATTCTTCCCATACTTGGCTAACACCTTGCATGGACCCACTCTCTTCATTTGCAACTTGGTGGACATCCCCTTCTGTAATCTGGATTTGTTGAGGTGAACCATAACATAGTCCCCAACTACAAATTGCACATCTCTCTTTGACAAATCAACTTTTTCCTTCAACTTTTGGGTTGCTGCTGTAACTGTTTGTTTGACCTGCTCATGAATCTATTTCATTGTCTGAGTGAAGTCTTCTGCATTTCCACTCCTATTCTCCTGAGATCCAAGGTCTCTAAGCTCACAAATTCCCCTTGGGTGCATCCCATACACCACTTCAAATGGACTTTTCCCTGTAGTTCTGTTTACATTGTCATTATAAGCATACTCAGCTTGAGAAATCACATCCCATGTCTGTCCATATTCCTTTGTCAAGCACCTTAGAAGATTACCTAGCACTCTGTTAACCACCTCTGTTTGACCATCGGTCTGAGGATGGTATGCTGATCCAAATGACAGATTGGTACCCAATCTGCTCCATAAAGTCTTCCAAAAATGGCTCATGAATTTCACATCCCTGTCTGATACAATGCTCAATGGAAATCCATGGATTATTACAACTTCCCTAAAGAAAAGATGGGCAATGTACCTAGCATCATGTGTAGTCTTGCAAGGAATAAAGTGACTCATCTTGCTAAATTTGTCCACAACTACATAAATATTGTCAAACCCTGCCTTAGTCTTGGGGAGTCCTACCACAAAATCCATCCTAACACACTCCCATGGTCTATTGGGAATGGGTAAAGGTTGATACAAACCTGCATTATTGGCTCCACCTTTGGCTTTCATGCAAACTACACACTGCTCCACATATTTCCTAACATCTCTTGCCAACTTAGGCCAGTAATAGAACCTTTGTACTAGCTCTAAAGTTTTATTTATTCCAAAATGCCCACTAAGACTGCCATTATGTTTCTCTTGGATCAGATTTTCCCTCATTGATCCTCTTGGGACACATAAAAGATTACCCTTAAATAACAGTCCATTTTTCAATGTATACTCAGCATACTGACTATGAAAATGATTCTCAAAATTAGAGCATACCTTGTAGGCTTCTGAAAAGTCTTCATCATCACCATAGAGGTCTTTGAAACTCTCTAATCCAATGCTCTTCAGCTATATTTCCTGCACTGTCAACATTCTCCTGCTTAATGCATCTGCCACCTTATTCATTTGCCCCTTCTTATGCTTGATGGTAAAAGTGAAAGATTGGATGTATTCCATCCATTTCAAGTGTCTATTGCTTAGCTTCTCTTGGGTGTTTATGTAACTGAGTGCCTGGTTATCTGTGAAGACCACAAACTCTTTAGGCAATAAATAATGCCTCCACTTCCTAAGGGACTGCACTAAAGCATACAATTCTAGATCGTAGGTGGAGTATTTTTGCTTGGCTTCATTGAGTTTTTCATTGAAAAAGGCTACAGGCCTACCTTCTTGACTAAGTACTCCTCCTACTACTACTCCACTTGCATCACACTCAACTATGAACAACTTATCAAAACTAGGCAACAACAAAATAGGTTGAGTTGCCACTTCTTGTTTCAGCTTTTCAAATCTTGTATCAGCTTCTTGAGTCCATTTAAACTTCATTTTTAGACCACCTTTAATAGTATCTAGGACTAGTGCACATATACCATTGAAATTCCTGATGAACTTCCTATAAAACTGAGCTAAACCATGAAAGCTCCTTCCCCTCTATTGTTGTGGTTGGTGTAGGCTAGTTTAGGATGGCTTCCACCTTGCTTGGATCCATCTTCAACGTTCCTTGGGATACCACAAAGCCTAGATACACAAGTTCTTGTTTGAAGAACTCACACTTCTCAAGGTTGATTGTGAACTGTTCTTCATGCATCCTTTTGAGAACCATCTCCACATGTTTCAAATGTTCTTATGTTGTCTTACTGAAAATCAGTATGTCATCAAGATATACTACAACAAAAATCCATGTGAAATCCTTAAGCACCACATTCATTAGTCTCATGAACGTGTTAGGGGCATTTGAGAGGCCAAGTGGCATCACTTTCCACTCATAAAAGCCATCATTTGTTTTAAAAGTTTTCTTCCATTCATCACCTTCCTTGATTCTGATTTGATGATACCCGCTCTTAAGATCCAACTTGGTGAAGAATTTTGCACCTCCAAGACAATCCATCAAGTCTTCAATTCTAGGAATAGGAAACCTATACCTAATTGTGATTCTATTTATTGCTCTAGACTCAGTGCATAATCTCCACTTACCACCTTTTTTTGTTGCCAAAACCACTAGGACTGTACATGGGTTGATACTCTTCTGAATCAGAACTTGACCCATCAATTCTTCCACTTGCCTAGCCACCTCTTGGTTCTGCTCAGGGGTAAGTTTGTATGCTGCTTTGTTAGGAAATGAGGCTCCAGGTATGAATTCAATTTGATGACTTATTGCTCTCTTTGGTGGTAGAGTTGCAGGTGTTCCATCACTCACTATGCTCTTGTATTTATCAAGTAACTTTTGGAATGCTTCTGGTAAGACTGTCCTTTCACCCTTCTCTCCCTCTTTGGACTGCATTATAACCACATAACCTTCACCTCCTTGATGTAGATTGCTGATAACCTCTTTACCACTGCTCAACATGATGTTTGGTACCTTGGACTGTCCTTCATCATCCTTAGTCAATGACTACAACTTGAAGGTTCTTCCATCCTTCTTGAATTCAATGGTGTTCTCCTTCCCATGATATATAGCACCTCTGTCATATTGCCATGGCCTGCCAAGTAGAAGATGGAATGCATCCATAGGTAGTACATCACAAACCAACTTGTCTTTATAGCCTCCAATTGAAAATTCCACTGTGACCTGCTCATTCACCAAAACACTCTTCCCTTTATTCAGCCATGTGACCTTGTAGGGGTTGGTATGAGGTACCTTCTAAAATTTTAGCTTAGTTACTACCTCCTCTGAGATTATATTATCTATAGAACCAGAATCTACAATGCCCTTGCATACCTTTCCCAGTATCTTGCACCTTGCTCTAAACAAATCTCTCCTTTGCTTGGGTTCTTCTTTGATCGATTGTCTGATCAGCACTCTATTAAACATTAGACTCTGTCCAATTTCAGATTCTATATGACTGATCTCAAGTGATTTGACACTCATGGTATCCTCTTGTGCATAGGCCACTCTTTTCTCATTGTTAGAAGAGGATGCTTTCTCTGGGCACCTATAAGCAGGGTGACCTAGCTGATTACAGTGATAGCATTTCATGGTGGCAAAGTAAGAGTTACTTCTGCCTACTCCTCTTCCCCTATTTGAACCTCCTTGAGGTCCTCTTCCTCTGTTAAATCTTCCTCTTGAAGATGTTTCACCTCCATGCTCAGTGAGTTTTGATTCTCCTTGGTTTCTTTGGTCACTACCTCTTCCTTGGTAACCACCACGCTGTCCTCTTTGATCTCTGCCTTTGCCTCTGCCTTTAGAGGACTGATCATGCTTTCTTTTGTTCCTCTCTTCAATTTTTATAGCTAGCTGATAACATTGGTGGACTATTTTAGGACTCAAAAGTGCCATCTCTTCTTGAATGTTCCATTTCAAACCATTAAGGTATCTAGCCACTTTCAGGCTCTCATCCTCTGTCACATTTGATCTCAAACAAATCTTCTGAAACTCTTCAGTATAGGTGTTGAAATCTTGATCTTTCTGCCTTAGACTCTTCCTCTTCTTGTGCAACTGAATCTCATAATCATCTGGCATATAGGCTTCCTTTACCTTAGCAACCATTCCTTTCCAGGTTGATATGGGCTATTTTCCTTCTTTCTTCCTCTCAGTCTGAACAAATTTCCACCATGTCAAAGTTGATCCTCTCAATCTTGACTTAGCAACCTTCACCTTCTGAGCTTCTGTGACTCCATCACACTCAAAGTGATTCTCCATGCCTTCTATCCAATCCATGACTAGGTCTGGTTCCATCTTTCAACTAAAAATTGGTATACCTTCAAGTTCTTTTCCACTCAAAGCTTTTAATGCCTTCAAGAAAGGCTCCTCCTTCAAAATAGGGTCAGGTTCAGGGGTCTTATCTTCCTCTGCAACCTCTTCTTCTTTTGGAATTCTTCCCTCAAACTGTGCACTCCTCACTGTTGCCTCAAGTTGGGCTATTCTTTCCCTCAACTGCTTATTGTCTTCTTCTTGCTCTTCAACCATCTTAGCCAGTTCTGCATTGGTCACCATGGTGGAAGAATCACTTGTCTCAATGTCTTACATGCAATATTTCTTTCCCAAATCTTTAACCTTGCTCTGATGGGTCACCTTAGAATAGTGGTTTACACTTTCTAAGAGGAAGGAAAATTTGGCTTTTTTCCATTCCTCAAATCAAATGGGTTCGGCCGAACCAATGAATGCCCAAATTAAAAAATAATATTGAAGTGGGTTCGGCCGAACCCCTTCCATATGAAAAAAACAAAAAAAAAGGTTTCATTTTCACACTTTTACTGTGTTCTTTTACCAGTCGCTGTCCCCCTGGTGCGCGCGGCGAACAGAGTCTGTGACGGCAACCAAACAAAGTTTCTCTCACCAGCGAAAGAAAATTTTCGTTCCTCTCTTGAAAGTTCATCATTCCAATTCACATATCAACCACTATTGAGCACGAGGTATTTAAAATTCAATTTTTTTAGAGTTCAAAATGCATGTATTTGTTTAATTTCGAAACCCTAAATGCAAATTTTTTAAAATTTGTTGAATTCAAATTGCACTTGTTTGAAAGTTTTTAAAGCATTTTCAATATAGTATTTTGCTTCCCCGTTTTGCATAATCCAAGGGTTTGAGTAAGGCAAAATGAGTTTCCTCCCAAAGTTAGTGCAAAAAACATTATAATGGCTCTCAACATAGTCTAAAAAATGGAGATAAATAAATTCCTAAAGACTAGAAGTGTAGGGGTCAAGGTCACAAAATAATTTTAAAACTACAAATTTAGGGTCAAACTTGTAGATGAAAATGTAAATTTCATACATGTAGGAGTGAACCATGAAATTCATAGCTTGGTTTGTTAAGGTGTCATAATATTAAATCTTATAAAAAATCAAGAATCATATCATTGATTATGTACATTACAATAAAATATCTCCATATAACAAATGAAGCTAAAAACCCTAACCTTCTTTGTGAATTCTATAGTGTGCTTGCTACATGAGTAATTTTTTTTATGAAAACCATGTTTAGGAATGAAAATATCCAATCCCTTATGCTTCTAAACTAAAGTTTGCAATGCTTATGGTTCTTTTGGCCTTATAGATTCTTGAATCATTTTATAATATAAAACCTACATATAACCTACTTTGGCTCTAATAATTGTAAACCCTTTAGGAATTCTAAATTGTTGCATCTTGTTTTGATTTTCCCACCATTGTTATTCCTTTTGAATTTTTACAAATTAGGCAAAGAATCCTTGCACTTATATAGAGGATCCTTATGTATGTTCTTAAAATTATTTAAGGTTAAATGACTTAATCTAAAATAAAGGCATATATGGATCTCTTGCAATTGTAACCTCTTTACTAGTGTTCAAACATATTTGATACCTTGATGGCATAACATAGATGATGTTGCTTGATATTGCTTTATCCATGGATACCCAAATAAAATATGAGATACATCTAAAGAAGAAAGAATATGGCATAGAATAAGAACTTCCCTCATCTTTTAGACCAAAAAATTAAGGTAAAATAATGTATCCTATAGTTTCAATCAACATATCATTAGTCAATTTTAAATAAACCCTCAAATATGCATATGCTTGTTGATAAAATGATGATAAAACAAAAAGTATTCAATGCATACATTTTATTGGTGAGTAAGATCAATAAACACACCCTTACATGGTTCATGATCCACACAAAACCAAATGACCATTATAATTATTTGGTAATATCTCACAATGTGAAAAAGGTGTCGAAAAAATTATCATACCTAAATCGTAAATTGACTTGTCATAAAGTGGGTGGGTAGCTTAGTGGTTTAGATTTGTATCCTAACTAGTTCATGGAAATTTCAACATGGTATTAGAGCCAAGCTAGGTGCATTTGACACCTATGTTGTGGCTCAAGGGAGTGTGTTGGAGAAATGATACACACCTAAGCCATAAAAAGACTCATCACAATGTGAGCCATTAGCTCAATAGTAGAGCATCCTAACACCAAATGGGAGGTCCTAAGTTTGAATACTGGTTAGTCCATAGAAATTTCTATAAAAGTCAATCACTAGTACATAAGAAGAAGAATAAGTACCCTTATAATTTTTATTAATACCAACAAATCATTCCTCACATACATAGGTGAATCAATGATTTCAAGCTCATCAACATGTATATGTACCTCAATCTCATGACCCTCATATAAAACCATTTTATTAGATTTATTTAGTGTAAAATATTTAAATTTTCATTAGGAGGAACAATTGAAGGATTGACCCCAATATTAACCCCCTCCCTCAACCTAATTTTTTTTTGAGTATAATTACAATTAACTCTACAATTTAATAACAAAATTCTTTCTCATTATATCTTTTGGGAATAACTTTAGATTTATCTAATGGCCTAATAGGAGGAAGTGTAATCATGCAAGCACTAAGTAAATTTTGAAGCACATTTTCAAAGGAAAAAGTTGGAGGCTTTAGAGTCATAATTATATTAGAAACATTTATAATGTATAGTTTTTACAATGGTCATTTCCATTATTTTTTACTATCCTTTTGGAAATAATTTTTCTTTTCAAATTTACAAGGGTAGGATGATGTAGATGAAGCATTAGAAGATCCATAATTAAGTGTGGTAGCCTCTAACAACTTTAGTTCTTAACATTCATCTCACTTGCACATGCAAATTTTAAGAATGTATATACTTTGTAGATCCTTGTTTATAGTCAAAAAATCTAAAATAATAAACTTCAATCTAGCATTCCCAATATTTGCATTGGCCAATTTCAATATTAAAAAATAGACCCAAATGGAAGATAATACTATTAAATTTCATGGGAAGAAACTTAGCCAATTACTTATCATCATACACAAAATCCAAATATGTAGCACTAAAGAACCTTGAATGTGTCATGGGATCTCCTTTAACATTGTGCATCTCAAATCTAGGATCCAAAAATCCAACAAAAAATGGATATGTAAAATTTTCAATAGAAATTGAATTGTGTTTGATTTTTATATGTATGTCTTTTTTTGTTTCCATTAGGTAAGGAATCGAAAACATTAATGTCAAGGGTAGATAGAGGCACACTAGGATTAAGAACATGAATGAAAGTGGCAAGATGAGAAATGGAAGGTGGTGTATAAATTTTTCGTGACATAATAAATGAGTGTGGAGTGACAAAGACTTGTGTAGGAATATCACAGTGAGGGGAACATGGGAAGTGTAAAAAAAACTAATGAGAACTAATGTGGAGACAAGAGAACTATGTGCATCACAATAAGTAAGCATGAGATGAGATCTAGGAAAAAGGAGAGGATAAATTTGGGGAGATTTGGTGGAAGGAGAAATAAATTGCATAAGATAGATAGGAGTAAAACAATAAGGAGGAATACATGAAGAAGAAGCTTGGGATGGAGGGAAAATGGCACATCACTCAAAGGGATTGTTGAGCTTATCCTTTTACCTATTTAACTTTAAGTACTTTCTTTCCACATGGCTTATTAATCAACATAGTATATGAAGGAGATCAATCATTGTACTAGGATTAATATTACTAGCCAAATTTGCAAGATCCAAAGAAAGGTTGTGTGCATCAAAGCTATATCTTGATTACCATTTTCTCAACAAGGGCCTCATGGTCAAATGATTCTTCTCCATTATGATAAATTTAGTATCATGCATATTCCCAATCATACCAATTTTAGCTTGATTCACAACCATGGTGGGATTGAACTATGACTTCTTATAGTTAGGAAAAGAGGATGATTTTGGTATTAGAAGGAAATAAGGACCGAACAATGTTTAGATTTGATTAAGAAATTAGACAATGAGAAAGCACTTAAATCTAAAAACTAAATAAGATTCAAGAAAACCTTTAAACTACTTGGGTATCAAAGAATGATTTACATAATAAAAAGTTGAAAATCTACAAATAGAAATACCAAGTTACAAAAACAAGAATAATTGTTATGGTAATAGAAAGAGAAAATGCTTCCTCTTAAAAAACATAACATTAAGTACCAAAACATGATTCAAGTACCAACACATTCAAGTACCAAAACATTAAGTATGATGATTGGGATGAGAGGATCAACTTGGGGAGGATTATTATAACATCATTAGTTGGAACTTTTTAATTTCATCTCTTTGTGTTATGTGTTGTTTTTAATGTTTTTAATTAGAGTGAAGATGATGTTAATATACATTTAATGATGCATTTTGAAATTTATTTAGTAAAGGTCTCATTTTGTACATCTTTACTAATTGTATAAAAATTTGGAATATTTTGGTTAATACATCTTATTGGAAAACCATTCATTGAAAATTTTTGAAGCCCACAACCGAATGGTTTGTGATGACCTCTTGCCTTCAAAAATTCTATTATGCTCATCAATTTCAAACCATTTTTGGGTTCTTGAATGTTTTTAAATTTTAACAAACTCATTACAAAAAGATGGATTTCTTTTTCTTTTTCTTTTTCACATTTAGGTTCTCTCTTCTTATGTAATTTGGAGACACATTGAATTTCATTGGTTCATGTGAGATATTTATAACAAGTATGCAATAAAGTCAAACTTTATTAGATTTGATTCAAGTAATATGACACATTTATTTTGCTTTCCAATCTATAATTTTTTGATGTTCTCAAGGCTATATAATTGAAGTTCATTTATGTTAACAACTATTAGATTAAATATTTTTATCCCCAATTATTTTCAAATGATTTTATACTTTAATCTTTGTATTCTTATTCTTTCTTTCATCGTTTCATTTAAAATTTGAACCATTTAAGGATGTTATGTTATAGATTATAGTTGTCTTCCAATTATTTTTAAATCAAGTTAATAGTATGAAAATATTATTGATGAGTAGATGAATTAAATTACAAGTTCTATTTTAGATTTGTATTATTTTTATCTAGATATATTATTTACCAAAGTCTCATTATTTTTTAGGGTGTACTGTGGATATATATATATATATATATATATATATATATAAATATGGAAATGTAGATCATGTTCCACCTTGTGCTAGAATCTTTGGTTTGCAAATACTAGTAATGAGATAAAAAAAATTACAGATTCATTAGCAATGTGGTGCAAACCCGTGGATATATAGTGAACCATGCATGTTAATATTGCATAGTCTAGAAAACTAAAAGATGAACTTGAGAGGACTATGCATATTCCCCATGTAGTAATCAAGCATTCTTCCTCAGAGATGCGGAAGGGCTTTTAGATGGTGACGCTCCCCTTTAAACAAATACATAGTGTCACCTTCAAAGAAATGATAAAAAGCCACTTGTTTCTTTCCATTTTATCAAAAATGTGTGTAAGGTTAGGACAATTGCGTCAAATTTAGATGTGCTGATCATGCTATGGCCTCTTTTCATTGATCTACCCACTTCCATTTCTAAAGCAAGACATGGGTGTATATACCCAAACAATGACCATATTCCATTGTATTTTGTTCAGCAGTTGTATGCTGAGGTCCATTTGGGCCTCAAAGTTAACTACTTGGACATTCCACCATATGTTGGTCAGGGGCGTGGTAGGATTGCTGATAGGCCCACCTATCGTCGAGCAGATAGACCACCCCCAATGTTTAGGGTATTGGTTGGTGATAGGTCTCCTGCTCTCACCCCAATTCTAGCCCCCATAGCAAATGAGGTTGTTGTTGCTTCCCAAAAGGAAGCAATTGACACTGTAGGTGACATTGCGGCTGCCACCACTAGGATATCTGATGATCGTGTAGGTCAGTATTTGATATCTAGACATTCCCGATCCACACCATTTTCAGCACAGTGGACCACCATGGATCCTTTTACAATGATCGGCATCCCTACTCCTACACAGCTTGATGCACTTACAGGAGATATGTCACGCATGACTCTACATTGTTTGGCTGAGGACTTGTTGGAGGCATATGCCCACATTGCATCAAACAAAGGGATCGGTATAGAGCATGTTAGAGATCATTTGAGACATAGAGGTCGTTCAGTTCCAAGATCCCATCACTCTTAGCCGAGCACTAGTGCGCATCAGAATCCACCTACAGTTCATACGATAGCTGCACAGACTATGGGTTTTACTGATATGTTGATTGGTTCTAGTTCATCATCACTGGTGCCATCTCACCTTCATAGTCCTCTACATTCATCATTTCTGGCATGACATGGGATAGATCAAATGGATGCAGATATTGATTCGTCGCTTGATCGTTTGGTCCATATGGTGGAGGTGAATGTTTCAGAGGACTTAGGTCATCCGATATCAGATGATGTGCATGTATGTGTGCATGTGCATGTTTCAATTCTTTTTTCATTATTTTTTAAATTTATTTTTAACTAGATATTCATTTAAGTTGATATATATGTATATATATTGTTATAGGTGGACACCTCATATCACTCCTAGCCTTGGTCCGTGATCGCGGTGCATAATCGATGTGACTCGCGGATGACCAAGCATCGCTGACATGTGAGTTTTCATAAAATATGTATTTTATGTATGCATAGATAAATACAAGCCAGATTGATATTTAAAATACAAGTTCATTTAAAAAATAACTTTCTATAAAATTTTATTTAATAAAATTATATGTATTTAACACATCTTGTACACAATTTTATTTTCAGGGCTCAGCACATCCATCAGAGCAAGACTGTTCTCATTCAGATGGCCATTCGTCTAGGAGTAGACATTCTTATTAGGCCATGCATTCTAGATTTATGATCTTTATCACATGTGTATTTGATTATATGATTATCTTTAAAATAGTATTTGATATTTG
>VDFB02105384.1:0-18547 GCA_007258455.2 Sequoia sempervirens | reverse complement strand
TCCAAGCAAAGCACCATCGAAAAGTTTAAGCAACACCCACTTAGTTTCTTTACCGTCTTCGCCTAATTCCATTGCCCACGCAAAGATCATTGAAGCAATATCAGTGTTTAACCGCCCCCTATGTGAAGCTTCCATGAAGTGAGGGCCCAGAACCGCTACCACCGCTTCCACAACCTCCATCCGCTGGATTTTAAGCACTTGTTTCATTCGTTTCATTGTCGGGGGCCCAAAAAATCCCCTCTGCTGCAATTTTGTCAAAAATCCCCACATTGCCTCCATCGTTCTGCAGCTTACGCCACTCAACCAGAAAAAAACTTTGAAAATAATGAAACAATCCATTCGGAATTGCTCCATATATTACTCTGCCAGTTAGAGGCCCGCACCAGGTACTTCCGCCGGCTGCAAACTCACAAACAAAGGACAATTCGTACATCTTACGCCAGCGCCTTGGATGAAAGAAGGGATCCTTAGATGCCCTCCTTAATGACAATCCGTCCACACTGCCCATACCGTCCTTCGCCAACTAGTTGTACCATCCATTACCCGCACCAACAAGAAAAGAGCTACCACTTGAATAGATCAAGTTAATAACTGTCCGCCCCAACAGAAAAGAACACCTAAACACCATAAAAGAGCCATCCACATACAAAGGATCCCGCCACCTTACAATTCAAACAAAACAAAAAACACACCAAAGAACACCTCGGACCAACAAAGGCGCCACCCCCAACCAAACTCGTCCAAAGACCACCACCGCCACCTCAGAGAGGATGAAAATTTCTAAAATCTACAATAGACAAGTGATCAACATCCACAAAAGAAACCGCCCACTTAGAAAGAATATCCGCCTCCTTATTCCCAGCTCTCTTAACATGAGTGACCAAAAAATCATCAAAAGATGCCAAACCTTGAACCACTGAACTAACTAAATTTTGTAGATGCCATGCTTTTAAAGCACCAGATTTAATAGCATGGATAATTATTAAAGAATCTCCTTCTAAATGTAATTTTTTGATACCGAGCTGCATAGCCAATTTAACCGCCATGAGAGCCGCTTTGGCTTCCGCTACATTATTCGTCCCATCTTCAAGCTTTTTTGCTGCCATTGCAATTGTGTTTCCAAGATGATCCCTAAGAATCACCCCAGCACCAGACGGGCCAGGGTTACCTCTTGCAGCCCCATCAAAATTTGCTTTAATCCACCCATCCAACGGCTTTTCCCATTTCACCATTACACTAGAAGCTTCCTCAGACTTAACATTAACCGAGCCCGGCCAAGACTTGATTCGAATGCCAGGCCAAGCCCTTTGAATTCTAGTATCCATCATAGAGAAAGGTTGTTGATGAGAATTAGGATCTGAAACTGCATTACTCATAACTTCTTCAATACCATGATCAATCCGCCATAACACTCTTTTCAAATCTTCTTTTTTCTCAACAAAAATTTGCCTATTCCTTTCTTTCCATACTTCCCAAATCACCAAGGAGGGCGTCACCTCCCAGATACTAGATAAACAGGAACAATGTAACTTCCTCGGCCAGCTTTCGAAGACTTCACGCACCGTCCTTTGCAAAGGGCCCTGCCACCCCAGTTTATGATGCACATGCTCCCAACACTTTGAAGCCATTTCACACTGAACAAGCAGGTGATCAACTGTCTCTTCAGCCTTATCACATAACACACACTTAGAAGGACCCACAACACCTAAACGTTTCCTCCTTTCACCAGTCAGAATTCTGCCCTTAACCGCTAACCAAGCAAATGTCCCTGCTTTTGGAAGAACATGCTTATTCCAACATAAGTCTTTTGCCCAAAAAATCTCCCGTTCCATCGCATCCAGGAGTTGATAACCAATTTTCACCGAGTAAGAACCAGATGAGGAGCCACACCAAATCAATTTGTCCTCCCCCCCAGAAATGTAAACCTTTCTTTCTTGAAACAGCCTCTGCATAGATTGAATTTGCACCTCAGAAAGACCATCCCCCTCTACATCCTTCCACACCCATTCATTACCCAACGGTCCCTGCTTTAAGGTTACATAGTCTTTGACCTTCAATCCCCATTTCTGTGAAAAGTGTTGTCTAAGAGCACCAAGTTCCGGTCCTTCACCAATATTTGGCAAGCCTTCCCAAGAATCCTCCCAGAAATTAGCTTTTTCACCATTACCAATCTGCCACGTAAGGTGATTTAGAATCACAGGTCTACATGACACAATAAAATTCCAGACAGCCGATCCTGCAGGGGGATTTCGAATTGTGAATATTCTATGGTTCTCAATAGAATCTAGATATTTGGCCTTAAGGATTTTAACCCATAAAAGATCAGGGTTTGCATAAAGGTTCCACACAAGCTTCGCCCCAAGAGCTTCATTGAGTAGCTGCCAGTCCCTCAGCCCAGCACCTCCATTAACCTTAGCCCTACAGATCTTATCCCAGGCCAATAGTGGGATTTTATCATCTTCATTAGCTCCATTCCAAAAAAAATTTCTCATACGCTGCCCTATAGAGTTCAGAATCTTCTTTGGGATTTTCATGCACATCATGGAATAAATAGGAATGGCAGAGATCACCGATTTCAACAAAAGGATTCTCCCAGCAGAGGTCAGCCACCTACTCTTCCAGCCTTCCATCCGCTTCACACAAGAGTCCACAAGGTCCTTCCAGAAACCAGATTTATTCCCCCCTCCAAACAAAGGAATGCCCAAATATTTACTAGGCAACAAACCAATTTTCATAGCTAGAGCACGGCTAATGTCAATTTGACGTTGGAGAGGAGTGTTAAAGAAGAAGATTTCAGATTTTTTCCAATTAATGCACTGCCCCGACGCCAAACCATACTCATCGAGTGATTTCTTCATCACCCTGGCTTCTCTCAAAGTGGCATCCCCCAATAAGAGAGTGTCATCAGCAAACTGCAAATGTGAGACAGCTTCAACCCCTTCAGCCACTTTAATACCTTTCCACAAGCCTACACACCATTTTTGAGAGACCAACCTACCCAAAACCTCTGCCAGAATGATGAAAAGAAAAGGCGACATAGGGTCACCTTGCCTGAGACCCTTACTTGTTCCAAAGAAACCCTGGGGGCTACCATTTACCAACACCGAAAACCGCGGTGTACTAATACAGCTTCTCACCCACTCACGCCACGACACCCCAAAACCAAATTTTTCCAAAACTTTCAGCAAGAAGCCCCTATCCACCTCATCATAGGCTCTCCTTATATCCAACTTGACCAACATCTTCTCTAACTTTGCCTTGCGGATTGTGTGTATTGCTTCATGGGCTACAATAATCCCTTCAAAAATTGACCGGTTCGGAGAAAAACCACTTTGTTCAACTGAAATTACCGATTTAAGAACCAACTTTAACCTGTTAGCAATTACCTTTGCAATTACCTTATATAGCGTATTACATAAAGATATAGGTCGGAAGTCCTCGAAGGTGTTAACCTCATATTTTTTTGGAATTAAAGCTATAAAAGTATTATTTAACTCCTTAAGAACCACTCCATTTTGCCTGGATTCTTCAACCACCTCCCTAATATCATTACCTAAAAGCTCCCAGAAACTTTGAAAGAAACTAGCAGGGAACCCGTCTGGTCCCGGGGCCTTGTCCCCTCCTAGTCCAAACAAAGCCTTTTTCACTTCCTTCAAGGAAACCTCCTTCATCAGCATCTCATTCTGTGCCTCAGAGATACAACAGGGAATAACATCCAACAGATTAGACCCTGAATCTGAGTCAACAAACTTTGATTTAGAACCCTCAGAGAAAAACCTGACCGCCTCTGCGTTAATTTGATCCTCATCCGAAAGAGAATCACCCTGACCATTCTTTATTGACCAGATTTTATTGAGCGACCTACGCACCTTAACCGAATTATGGAAAAATTTGGAGTTTCTATCACCGTCCTTCAACCAAGTTTCTCTCGATTTCTGACGCCAGAAGATTTCTTCACGAGCAAGGACTTCAGAATAATCTTTATTCAACTTCTTCTCTAAATCGAAATCAATCTCCCGCATTCCTTCAGCGCTTACCTTAGCATGCAGCTCCCTAAGCTTTTCCTCAAACACAACTTCTCATTGAAAATGTTTTTAAAAGACACACGATTCCAAACTTTTATACACTCTTTGACATACTGCAATTTTTTGAAAAAAATAAAAGCTTTGCAACCAGTCCACCTTGGAGCATTCACCCACCAATCCTTCACCAAGTCTTTGAAGTTGACATCCCTGAACCACATAGATTCAAATTTGAACGGGCATCTATCCGGGGTTGAATCCTCCTGAAATCTAAGGCAAATCGGGTAATGATCCGAGCCTGAGAAAGGAAGAACTTCCGCCACATTTGCCCAGTTTAAAGAAGCCCAATCCCCATACAGAAAAAACCTATCCAATTTTTCTGCAATGTTTAAAAAACCTTTCCTCCTGTTTGTCCAGGTATAAATTCCACGCTTGAACTGTACTTCAACCAGCCCATTGTTTAAGACAAAATCACTAAAATCCTGTTGACTCTGACCCGCCCAGCACACACCTCCCAGTTTATCTGCCAGGCATAGAATTGCATTAAAGTCACCACCCAAAATGAACCTGCTGCCACTATTTGCCAATAAAAGCGTAGAAAGGTCCTGCCATAAAACTTTCTTCTGAGCAGCACTAGAAGGACCATAGATGTTGAGAATAAAGAAAGAGTAACTTAATTGCCTGGAAACCACCTTGAGCCATTGCCAATTAAAGTCCTGGCTCACAACCTGAACATCAATCACATCACTATTCCAAATTACACCCAGACCACCCGACGCCCCAACCGCCCCAACAAGGGCACAATTCCAACGAGCAAACCACCTTGAGAAAAGAGGAACATCTGAATTTTTGACCTTTGTTTCTTGTAACAACAGCAAGGCCGGCCTCGTTTGATCAAGACACCTTTTGATCAAACGGATCTTGTCAGGGGCATTGCAGCCCCTGACATTCCAAGATAACATTTTCATGGCTGTCGGGGGAAGGCATAGCCTTTCCCCGACCTTAATTTGCTTTGACCCGCAGCATTACCTACCATTTCCAAGTGCATTTTGTTGGTTTTAGGACCTCTCCGCCTTTTTTCCCCAACTTTCACCTTATTATTAAGAGCTTCAGATTGTGCAATAGTTCTTTTCTCAACTAAGTCAATTGAGTCCTGCAGACCCAGCAAATCCCCATCACCTCCTTCCTCCTCTGAATCGGATGCCGACGAAGAATCTTCCAAGTTTCCACCACTATCACGAACTCCTTCAAAGGCTTTCTCTAGGTTTCTTATAGGTGAAATTGGGATATCCTTGAAATCTTTCTCATCCACCTCATTGCAATGATCCTTCAACAATGAGACATCACCAACCAATACTTCAGAGTCCACCTGGATTTGATTTGCCAAAACTAACTCCTCCGCTGGGTTCACCCCTATATATTGGTCCTTCCTTATTTCCAAAGGAAAATCCTCCTCCTGCCTAAACTCTAAACAACTATTGGTTCCCATCGTAGCATTCGAACCACCAGCCTTAAAATCCACATTCCCTAGAACGGGTGAATTATTATCAAGAAAAGTTGCCTCAGACCTTGGCAGAAAACCATTTTCGCTTCTGAGTTCCTCTAAACCAACCTCCATCCCCAGAGCCACATCCATAGAGGAACCTACCGCGTGTCCCAAGTCTGACTTTGAAGAGCTACTCTCCGATTGAGAGTTTCCATAATAGCCCGATGGAAACTCAAAGTTGGCTTCCGAGAAAATGGCATCAACTTCATTTTTCAAAAAACTCTGGCTTTCGGTGGCTTGGGAACCATTGTAGTTCCATTCAACACCCCATAACCCTTGCAGAAAGTCATCATTTTCCAAAACCCTAGCCTCTGAAAGCTTAATAATTTCCTCCGACAAGGAATTTTGAACAAGATCTTTTCCTTTAGCTTTTAAAAAGTTACCATTGGTGGAAACAGAATTTCCAACACAGCTCAGACATTCAAAAGGGTTTTCCATCACTTATAACTTCTGACGCCAAATACCTTCTCCTGTGTGAAGCTCAATAGTTTCTGGCAAAGAATGGATCCCTTGTCTCATAACACAAATCTTAGGGTAGAAACTAAAGTCAGATCTATCCACCGACTCCTCAGATTTTACAAAACTACCTAATCTGTTTCCAATCCTTTTCAAAGTCTCCAGGTCCCAGTATTCATGAGGGAGGTTTTTTAGTTTTATCCATACCGGGATTTCCGTAAGGAAAGTCTCATTAGGGTTAAAGTTCGGAGTCCAGTCTTTAATCAGAAACCCTAAACCATCCATTTCAAAAGGGCCACTTTCTATGATCCAGTCTTTGTCTTGCGCAGACTTACAAATCACTAAGTAAAAGCCATTCTCCAAGGTTTTCAGTTCACATTCTTTCCCCCAGGTTTGATCACACCAAGCCCTTATTTTTGCATATGCCGGCCATTTCCCCCCCCATTTCATAAAGAAGGCTTTTGCTTTAAGAAACCTGACCGTATCACTCCATTCACTATTATCTAAGAGAATAGAAGATAAAGTCGTGACAGAAATTTTAGGAGATACCTGACTCGTGCACGCCATGTCTGGTTTGGCCTTCGGTCTCCAAAATTTTCTTTCCACTCGACTGAAGTCCACCTTTCCCGTTAGATTCCATGATCTAAACCTCTCTCCATGTTTAGATTGAAACCCCTGATTCCGTCCATCGTTAAAACGATACCCAACCCTAAAGTCCGAGTTCACCGGAGCCTGCCAAGCCTGGTTTTTTCCAACCCAGCTGGAATTCTGTAGATTCCATTTCCTCCTCCTGTTGAACGGCCACCGTGCCTGTTCCCGCCAGAAGCCTGATCCGTCCTGAAACCCTAAAGCACCGCTCACCATCAAGGTTGGTTTCATCTTGGAATATTGTTGCTTGGATATCAACACTTACAAATACTAAATAATTAGGATTATAAGTAGAAATTAAGGCTACTAATCTATAGGTTCAATAAAATAAAAAGGGTGTTGTCTTTCTTAGTGACGACCATGATTCCCAACCCAACACCGAGCGATAGCTTGGAAATTTTTTAAAAAAGAGAAAAAATGAATTAATGAAAAGGGTGATTCAAATATCCTCTACCAGGGCTATGGATGTCCAGCTAGTAGTAGAGCTAGGTTTGAGGGAATCAGAGTTATCTACGTCAGAGATATGGATGCCTAGTTGGAAACAGAGCTATGCCTAGGTCACACCAACTACAATTTCGAGACACAAAAAAAAAGAGAAATAAAAAGTGTAATAAAGTAGTTGGAAGAAAGGAAAGTTCAATTAAATGGTCTTGATCTATTGGTTATTATATTTCAATGATTCTTCCTTTCTGAAAGGATTAATCACATGTTTTTGATTCCATTGTTTAGCGTTGAATTTGTGACACCTTTGGGTCTAAGCCTATTAGAAATTTTTGAAGGTGGGAATTCTCTACAAGAATTTTGTTCTTTGGTGGCTATTTGTTGTGCCTTCATACTCATGCCCCTCTTTGCTCTTTTGCAAAGTGGGGACCCCCTTTTTTGGGTTTGGGTGTTGTGGTTTCCCCCCATTCTTTGTTCGTCTTTCCTTTTTTCCTTGTTTCTTTTATTTTCCTTCCTCTATTTCTCATATGGTGTGCACGTCAAATCAATATTTTTGACCAGAATAAATGGGTGTTTAAATTAAATGATAAGTACCAAACCAAACCATAAACTGGCATGCCTTTAATGACGTTAATTGAAGAAAGTAATAACTAAGAAAATTCATTCATTTGGCATTCGTTCTTTCAAACAAACTCATTTTTTCATCGAGATCTGCAACTTTGTGTCATTTCCTCAAGGAAGGTTAACCTATGTTTTGGCACAAATGGGTGTGTGTGTTCGGATTAGTTGGGTTGGTTTTCATCCATGGCATGCTTGTATTTTCATTTGCGATGTGTTTGTCCAATGTTTTGTGTGTTTCGTTCCCCTTCGTCTTCCAAAGTGCCCTTCGCATTTTATAGGTTGGATATTTCTTATGCCTTTGATTTGCAAATTTCTTTATTCAAATGGATGGTCTAGAATGGGTGTGCATTTTGGGATTGTTATGTTTGTTTGATTCATCCTTTGGCATCATTTTGTTCTCGTTCTTGTTTTTTTGCATTTTTTCTTCGAGGATTCTCGGTCTAGTTTTGGCATTCCTCTGTTCTTTTCTTTTCCTTTTCATTTTCCCCCATTTTATTTTTTTCTCTCACCATTTTTATCAATTTTTTTCCCACCAGATCATGTGTCTTGTTGGTGCACCAATCAATGATGTTTGTGACGTCATCGTCAAGTGTTGAACCTTGGGATTCCCTTGTGGTTTTTCCTTGGTTGTTTTAATGGTTTGAGTTTTGATCACTATCAAGCTTCAAGCTTTGTTATTCCCCCTTACTCCCTACTCATAGTCGTTTGTATAAAGTAAGAGGTAGCTCCAATCCCCAACCCCCGATCATGCCTTGGAAGAAGCCTTTTAAAATACCTTCAAATTTTAGAGTTTGGGGATATCCTTAAACACATTCCTTATAGAGGTGGATGTTGTAAATAGTATGTCTGACCTCTAATATCTGACTAAACATTTAAGTAATAGGCTAAGGCATGTAGTCTCCAAAATTGCCTTCCCCACACAAGTATACAGTTTCCTTGGGTTTTGACGTGGATCCTTGCCTTAGTATTGTCAAGACTTAAAATAGTTTTTGGTTTCAAAGTTCATGATGTTCATTTTTTTCTTACTCAAGACGTTTGCAAGGGGTAAGTGGAAACACCAATCCCTAACTAGAAACCTTACCTTTTACTTAGCTGATGTGATAGAATACTTTCAAACATCGGACTTCAGAGATCCTCCTTTCCTCTTGCTTATAGAGGTACAAAAGGTATTGAGGATCCTTGACCTCTGATCCCTGATTTTGTGTGTAATATTACACTTAGCTAAAAATCATAGTCTTCATTTTATTATTTCAAATATCGAACGTCAGGGATCCCATTTTTTTTTTCCTTATAGAGGTATGACAAACCCCCAACCTTCAATATCTACTATCATGAAGGATTGTTTTCATCATGGTAAAATTTCCATGCCTTCATTGAGTCCTGTCCAAAATGAATCAAGTTAGATAAACAAAATGTGGATTGGGCCTCGAATGTCGGGATGTTGTTTAAATTAATACCTAAGTGAAACATAAAAATGAAAATATGAAACCTCGCAGCCTGATCTCAAAAGTCCTTTCAGACTTCATGAGTCTGTAATATCATTTACAAAGTGTTGATAACAAAAAGGAAAGGGGTAAAGGGGATCCCCGATCCTCGATACCCGATCAAATATAAATAGTCCTTGAGAGAGTTTCCGCTAATGAGTAAAGGATACATGATACCCCTGTTATACTAATAAAAACTTAGCCAAAAATGTCTTCCTTTGTATCATCTTTCAGACACCGGGTATCAACAATACCTCTTACCCATTGCTTATAGAGGTTCAAAGGGTAAGGGTTATCCTCGACTCCCAACGTCCAGGAACAATTGCTTGCTTTTAACTGTTATAAGGAGTAGATGCATCTTCTATGTTCAAAGGCTAAGGTTTAATATAAAAAGTGAGGCTGATTAATAGTCGTAAATTTGGTGGAAAGGATTAAATTGAAAAACTAAACTTTGATCCCCGAAGTCCTTTCAAACTTCGCGAATTAGAGATACCACAAAACCAATATCATTGCCAATAACGTAAAGGGTAAAGGGGATCTTTGATCCTCGACACCCGATCAAACAATTAAACATATCCTCAATGAGGATTTATTAATGAACAAAGGGTAATAGATATCTCTGATATCTGATACCTGAGAGGGTTTTAAACTTAGCAACAAAAATTCATTTTGAGTAGAAAGTATGAGGCATCCTCGATCCTCAATACCTGAAGATGGCAGAATTGAAATAATCTAGTGTTTTAAGTGTATATGCTAATGGTAAAGGATAAGGGGGAGGCCTAAAGGCTAATCCCTGAAGCTATTGTATAACTTTGGCTTGAAAAATTATAACTTTGAGATAAGAGTATATATGGCCTAACATGAATTTTCGTGCAGGTTTTCTCTTCTTAGTGTAGGAAAATGATAATGCATGGTATTGGTTTTTGGAGGAGATGTGCCTCTAAAGGATTCTGAGGAAATGAAGAATGAAGTTAAAGGATACCACCCAATGAATGTTGGCATATGGCTTCTAGTGTTGTCATTGATGGCAACTGAAGTCATTGATCTGGTCCACATGTCAACATTTGTCTATACCAGAAGCCAGAGTGAAGAATAGGGTATTTGGTTGAAGCTTGAATCTATCAAGTAGTTTGCATTACCATGTTATCAGTTTTGGTTGTGGGTCTTAGGAAAGGTAATTGGGCATATGAAATGTCTTACTCTCAATTTTTGTGTTGTTGCATCAATTGGTGTATGAGTTAGGAGATCCGGTTGTTCAATTTTTTGTTTATCAGTATATGAAGGCCGACTAAGCAAATGTTGGGTGTTGCAGATGTTTAAGATGGAATTTTTTAAAGTAATTTTTTTTGTGTTTGAATTTTTTTTTTTGGATCCTAACTATGCTATGGCTGACTTTAGCAGATGCACATTAAAATTTATTCATGATTTGAGCCGACAGTTGGAAGATATTTTCTATTTCATTGAAGCCGACATATAGCGATTGAATTCTTGGTAGCAAATATATATATATGAGATCGATTAATTCATTTTTGTGTGCATATGTGTGAGTTCGATATGTGTTGATGTGTGTGTGAATATCAGAAGATCAGTTGAGTGATTTTATTTGTGCAGAAGAGGATATTTTTTTTGTGAAGTGAATTAAGGCAGAGCAGAGCGAAGTGTAGAATCTGACAAAAGGTCTAGAATCTGATCTATGAGCCTAACCGGAACTGTAATCAGGCATTTGTAGATGCTATCTTCTCAGTTCAATCCTTTAGTGTAATCCAAATCTCTTGTAAGGAAGTGACCCTTCCTTATTTTGAGCAGTGAGCTCTAGGAAGTGTGCCTGAATGCAAGTGCATTCCCATTTTGTAAAACACTATATTTGAGTACTCAAATTATGGATTGACCTCCACCACGGTTTTTCCCCTAACAGGGTTTCCACGTAAAAATCCTTGTGTTATGGTGTTGTGGCTTATTGTTTCATGTTCATGGATGTTTCTTTTGATTGAATATTTTAAGCACCTGAAAGGACAAATTAATAAAGTTTAAAATTGCTCAACACTGATTCACCCCCCCTCTTAGTGTTGCTTGAGTCCAACAATTGGTATCAGAGATAAGTTCCTTTGAAAAAGTTTAACGGCTTGAGGTAGATCTTGGAATGTAATGGACTCTAGTATTCTTCAACAACAGATTGTGGTGGCACTTGATGATCTTGATCAGTCTAAGGTAGAAGTTCGAGAATTGAAAGGAAATCTTAAGGATGTTGAGAAATTCATTTAGAAGTTGAAGGATCAAGTTATTAAATCCAAGGAAAGAAGAAAGGACCTCTGTGATCAGATAAAGCAAAAAGAGAGAAAAATTATTGAAGAAAGCAAAAGGATGGATGATCATTTGAATCAAACCTTGAAGGAAATAACTGAAGAATGTGAAAATCTTGCCAGAGACAATGCTACCCTAAAGAATGAGATGGAATATATGATGATAAAACTGGCTAAGGAGGTTGAATATATAAATAAGAAAGAGGAGAATCATTCCCAATCCCTAAAATAAAGATTTGATGAATGCAACAGAATAAATGGAGAATTCATTCAGTTGGAAATGGAACTGCAACAATCCAGAGACAATGGAGAAGAGCTTAAAAAATAGATTGTTATTCTTAAAGATGAACTAGCTACTACAAATGAATACAAGGAGAAGTTCAAGATCAGTTCTCTTAAGCTTGATGAGTTGACTCAAGGGCAGAAGAATGGAAATGATAAGTAAGGACTTGATTATGAAAAAGGAGAAAGTTCTAGATCTAGACAAAGGAATTTCAAGCAAGGAAATCTGATGGACAAAGCAAAAAGGCCTCCGGTAAGACAACCTAAAACTCAAAAGTTTAATGGATATTGTTTTTCTTGCAATAAATTTGGTCATATGGCTGCTCAGTGTAGAAGTAAAATGAAATCAAGTGATTCATCATTTTTCGGTCAGTGCTTCAATTGCAATAAATTTGGTCATAAGTCAATTGAATGTAGAAATGTGTCAAAAAACTTTGTCAATAGAAGGAATTTAGAATTTTATACCTGTGGAAGATTTGGGCATATTGCAAATCAATGGAAATCGAGAAGAAATCAATGGAATGACTACTCTGGATAAGGAAATGTTATGTGTTTCAATTACAATAAATACGGTCACATTACGAGATTCTGCAGAAACAAGAATATGGATAGAAGAGGTCCGATATACAAAGACATAAATATTGAGAGAAATAATAAAGGAAAAGGGAAAGTGATTGTGAATGAAATAAGAGATCAAATGAAGAAGACATGGGTGAAGAAGAGTTCCTCTATTGCAAGAAATGAGCCAGCACCAGACCTGCTTCTAGTAATCTTTTCGGGAACTAGTCTTAGGCCTTTGGCCTAGGGGGAGCTATCAAGAAATATCCTTCAAACCCCCTTCCGGTAACTGACATCAGGATGTGGATGATTACAGTGGTTGCACTATTGATCTATAGATGCTATGGAATCAGTTGGAAGGGATATTATGTTGAGTTAAAGGTCCGCAAAAGTTTTTGGTTGACAACTAAGAAATCAGGGTATCCAGATAAGTTAGGGAAAAAGCATTTATTACAATAAAAGTTAGGTGTGCGAGATATAAAAAGGGAGTTGAAACCCTCATTTTTCACTTTGTGTCGAGGAAAAGAAGGAGAGCACTCTACACCAGAATTTTGAAAGTGTAAAGAGAATTCAGCGATGAAACCCTAATCCATCAGGTACTTCAATTGTATTGAGAAATTTGGTGTGCGGTTGAAGAATTTCTTTGGTATTTTTAAGTCATGTGTACGGAAGGTAAAATGGAACAATTCAAAGGAATGGTAAAATTAGATGAGTATAGCAGCGAGAAGATTAGAGCCAAAAGAAACATGTTTTCAAACGATGAATTGAAATGGTTGAATGAAGCAAAACACAAAAGCTTGGATATTTGGAGTGAATTTCCTTATTTTAGAAATGCAAAAATCATTGAGTTCATTCTAAACATATTGAATTATGATATTCTAACTTTGGATAAACCTTACCATATCTTGAAAGAAGTGATCGTAGCTGTAACTGGGTTATGCAAGGTTTGGGAAGTGCCAAGGAAGAAATCAATCTGAAATAAAGAAGTTGAAACCCTAACTGGAGTAACTAGAGACCAAAGGGCATTGATAATATCCACAATTAAGGATTCAGTGACAAGGTACATTACACATGGAATATCTTACAAATCTTTTTTCAGAAATAGAGAAGGTCCTACTTCGACAGGTGTAGTTTATATTTCACACAAGATGATAATAGAAGATCAGGATTTTGATCTTTGTGGATTGTTGAAAGATCAACTAATGGAGAATGTGCAATTGAAAAAGGAGACAGGTTACCCTTTCAGGTTTGATACTTTGGTTATATTCCTTGTGATGTATTTTTTTAATTTTTTACCCCTAAACAACAATGTAACATGGGAAGAGAGTGAACCAATTTGCAAGCAGCTTTACATATACTCTAACAATTTGGCAAACTATGATCAAGTATATAAAAGTTTCTTTAAGGGTTTTCTAAGAAAGTTTGGTTCAATTGGTGTTTCCATTTTGGTAAGAGGACTTGAAGTTGGTTCCTCCTTCGGTGAGATGGAGAGAAAGAAGAGAAGAACAAAGGAAATTGTTGTTTGTACCCCACCAACATGCAAGACTCTCAAAGTTGAAGGGAAGGGAAAAGAACAAGTGATTGTGGACACACCAGATGAGGAATCTGATGAGGAATCTAAGGACACCCTTGGAAAAGAACTAAAAATAGCTGAACCAGAACAAGAAAAGGCAATGGCATAAGGAAGTGAAGAAGAAGATGATCTAACCAAGGAAGATCTAATGTAGCTTATTCATGAGGAAGATGGAATGTAGAAGATTGTGAATATGTGGTCTATCAAACCTTCATATGATCAGGACATGATCTTAAGTTTACTAAGTGCTCATTTTGTGCACAATCATATCAAATTGGAGAGTTTGCAGAATAATTTGCTAGAAGAGATGATTGAATATATCAAAGAAATCATGGACTCTGAATCTCAGAATAAGGAAGAAGAAGAAGTGATTCTACACCTGAAGAAGCAGTACAGATTGCCACTTACCAAGCTAAAAAAGCACATGAATGAACTAAGACAATGCATAAGCACTGCAAACAACATTTATAACTATTGTCTTCGATGGCCTCATGCAATCAACAAGTACAAAGAGAAGCTTGAACAAATTGAAATAGAGTTGAACAATATTGGTCAAAACTTTGACATGTCTCAGGATGTTGATGGTGCAATCAAGAAAAGAATTTAGGAACTACAGTCAGAGCATACAAATGTTCATAACACCAGGAACAAGATTGTTGACACTTTTTGGAAAGTAAAGGACATAACTGAAAGCAGGCTAGAACAATTGATTGAGATACTAAGGAAGGGAGAAGTATTGGAATATGTCTTCACCATTCCAGAATCCCTCGCCAAAATTATCAACCAGACATCTCAGAATAACAACATGATCATAATCACTGAGATTGTAGTGGAAGCATGGAAGAAGTTTCTTTTGGAATTGAAGGAGAAGCACACAATAATCTTCAATTAGCGGTTGTATTTCTTCAAGTTTTTGAATTAATTTTTACACAAGTTTTGGTTACACTTCAAAGGGGGAGAAATAATTTTTTTTTCATTGATGTCAAAGGGGGAGAGAGAGCAGTGAAAAATGCCTTATCAAACTTAGGGGGATTTTTGTTGAGTTTTGTCACCTATGGCGTTTTGAAGCTTTGAAGGTTTCAACACTTAGTCATTTTTCACTAAGTGTTGCCATCAATGCCAAAGGGGGAGATTGTTGGCAGATGGATTCTAGTGTTTTCATTGATGGCAACTGAAGTTATTGATCCGGTCCACATGTCAGTATTTGTCTATACCAGAAGGAAGAGTGAAGAATAGGGTATCCGGTTGAAGCTTGAATCTAGCAAGTAGTTTGCATTATCAGGTTATCAGTTTTGGTTGTGGATCTTAGGAAAGGTCATTGGGCATATGAAATTTCTTACTCTCGAGTTTTGTGTTGTCGCATCAATTGGTGTACGAGTTAGGAGATCCGATTGTTCAATTTTCTGTTTATCAGTATATGAAGGCCGATTAAGCAAATGTTGGGTGTTGCGGATGTTTAAGATGGAATTGTTTAAAGTATTTTTGTATTTGAATATTTTGTTTTGGGTCCTAACTATGTTATGGCTGACTTTGGTAGATGCGTATTAAAATTTATTCATGATATGATTCAACAGTTGGAAGATATTTTCTATTTCATTGAAGCCGACATATAGCGATTAAATTCTTGGTAGCGGATATATATATGAGATCGATTAATTCATTTTGGTGTGCATATGTGCATGAATATCAGAAGATCAGTTGAGTTATTTTATTTGTGTAGAAGAGGATTTTTTTGTGAAGTGAGTTAAGGCAGAGCAAAGTGAAGTGCAGAATCTAATAGAAGGTCTAGAATATGATCTATGAGCCTAACCATAACTATAATCAGTCATTTGTAGATGCTATCTTCTTAATTCAATCCTTTAGTGTAATCCAAATCTCTTTTAAGGTAGTGAGCCTTCCTTATTTTGAGCAATGATCTCTAGGCAGTGTGCCTGAATGCAAGTGCATTCCCATTTTGTAAAACACTATATTTGAGTACTCAAATTATGGATTGACCTCCACCCTGGATTTTCCCCTAACAAGATTTCCACGTAAAAATCCTTGTGTTATGGTGTTGTGGCTTATTGTTTCATGTTCATGCATCTTTCTTTTGATTGAATGTTTTAAGCACCTGAAAGGACAGATTAATAAAGTTTAAAATTGCTCAACATTGATTCACCCCCCCTCTCAGTGTTGCTTGAGTCCAACAATGAAAAGATGAATCAAATCGTTCCAACCTAGTCTGATCACTTTTCCAAATAACTAGACATAGGTGGAGATCATTGCTCACTAACTCATTTGACTACAAAATCTGATGAAAATGTCCAACGAAATATGTATAATTTCATGTATCGTCAGGTGCTTGTAAAATTTGATGTGTAATTTTCAATTTTTTAAAAGTTTATCCCCAACGTTCGTCAAAATTTCGACGAACTTGGGTTTCGTCGAAATTTCGACAAATATGAAAAATAAGAAAAAAATCAAATTGTGGCCGACATAAAGAAAAATGAGTTCGCTGATTTATTGTGACAGTGTTTCGCTCTACTTGAGACAATTTGTGGAGAACTAAGGACGATTTTCTTGGGAAAATTAGAAAAAATTCAGAATATGTCTTGAGGTTGAGGGTAGTCATTGTCTTTTTGCAAAATTCAGTTGTGAAGTCAGATTTGTAGTTCTAGGTTTGAAAATCATATTTTAAATCAACATCTCATCAGATTTCATTTTTAGAGGTTAAGGGTTTTGAGAATTTCATGTCCAGATTTTGTTGTGTGGAATCACCATAAGATCACAACAGAGGAACATATTCTTGTGACTGTAATTATGTGATCCATAACTGTATTGGTCATGTGGCACAGTTGTGCTATAACAAATATAAGATGCATTCATGTGTATTGGATTTAATGCGGCTATGTTGTGATAGAAATGGAGGCCCTCATATAATGTAGTTAATTCAATTTGTATAATGTAGGTGTCAATCATCATTGGGTGCATTCAGGTTGTCTCAAGTTTAATAGGTTACGATGTAATTATGGCATGATCCAAGAGTGATTACCTCTTGTTGCAATAAAGAGCCTATAACTTTGGTTGATATGTAGAGTGGTTTTGTTATATCAATTATGTAGTGCATTCAAGCACAATCCATGTTTAATGGGCTATTCTAGAGAGTGATCAAGATTTTCTAAACCTTATGAATGTTACTTAAAAGTGTATAGCTTAAACTACAAACCAAGTTTGTTACATACTTGAATGAAATCTTGGGTTACCACAAAATATAATAATGTGATATGCTAATGACCATTATGGAAAGTATTAAAGAAAGACCCATGCTATATAGGATACATTTTCCTGATCAAGTTTACATACCTTAATGATCAAACACAAGCTTCCCACACACTCTGGGATACAATCCAGATCATACCACAACTTTGTCAAGACAACTAATTTCGATATTGCAAAGATTTAAAGGTTGTTTTAATATATGACATTAGTAGAGCATGATTAGGGTACAAACCTAGGCCTCGTGAAACATAAATAATAACTCTAGCGGATTAGTGAGTTGAATACAGAGAAAGATTGAGACATTATAGCTAATAATAAAATCTTGCAATCTAAAGATTGTAGCCAATAACAAGCACACTATGCAGCTTAGTGACATTTGTAAATACAATCTACGATAAGAAGAATGACAGTCACTTTAGATGTGACAATGAAAAAGAGGCTAAGTAGTGACAAGATAATAAAGCTCAAACCTTGCATAGTAAAGTGGAGATTTTAACAGTGAGTTTTCTTACCCCCTTGCTGATCTTAAGGGTTTTTCAAATGCTTTTGGTAGTGTTAGACAAGGAAAATGCAATCATGGAATGACTGTCCAAATGAAGTAACAGTGGTAATCATAGGTTCAATGTTTCTTCTTAGCCATTAATATTGTATAATGGAGGTAAAGGATTGCATGTTTGAGTAGTGTTTTGAGACTCATCAAAGATAGGAGAATAGTGAATAATACCTTGTGGACTGTGAAGTAGTGTCAATAAGGTTGAAGGATCTTAAGATCTACAATACCATGAAACAATGAGTCCTCTGTAGTAAGTAGGCAGTCTATAGGGCATAGTTTGATTTTATAGAAGGATGCTCATGAAAGGAATCTTCAAGTGATAGTGAGTGAGATGTTTGAGATTGCAGCTAAGGGTGCAATACCTAGTCTTCAAGGAAGTTATCAAAGCAATAAATGTGCAAGAAAATCAAATAGTACACAACAAACAATTCACAATGTTATATTGCATAATGCCTTGAGTTTGAAGACAAAAATCTCATTGTATCTTGATGAAAATGGTGGCCTTAATGGTCAATCACTGGCAACCATGATTTTAAAACATGTTATTGTGCTTATGGAGGCAACATTTTACAAGACAAAGGAGTGGTGGTTTGGAACAATGGTAGGTATGAAGGACTTTGTTTATATGTATACTATGCCCAGCTTAAGACAACATTCTAGAAGAGATTGAAGGTGGATTATGCAACTCAAGGACTCCCATGAAAAGGATTAAAGCAAATACTAAGATCTATTTAAAAGCCATAGCCATGAAGATATTAAAGATGTCACATACAAAAAACTAGTAGCTGGAGTAATGAATACAGTG
>VDFB02105383.1:0-33197 GCA_007258455.2 Sequoia sempervirens | reverse complement strand
CTCTCCCATATTCTCCCACTCTCAAATAACTCTCTTCCACCTTCTCCCACTCTCTCCACCTCTCTCCCACCTCTCTCCCACCTCTCTCCCACACACTCCAACTCTCTCCCACCCTCTCCCACACTCTCTCCACTGTCTCTCAGGAGGTATCAGTGAACATAACTTTCACTTACCATCAAACCAAAAGCTAACACTCAGGAGGTATCACCACTAAATCACCATTATCAAACCTCCAGATCCATACAAGTATAGGATCAACACAGGAGAAATGCACAACACATATTAGAGCACACTCTGAACACTTTCATCATTTTGAATTCTCTTCTTTATTTATTTTTCTCCAAAGCACTTAGAAACTCATCAAACCAACACATCTGCAATACTAAAAAGACAACTCCATGTTCTCACAATATCTCAACAGCATCTCAACTATACATGTACAATATGCAACACACTGAACTTTGTTGACATCAATGACAAAATTAATGACAACGCCACTAAACTTGCTCATACTTGCAATAGATCTATGGTCTTGTTAAAAGATTGAACACAATATATAATCATTTAATATGTATTATAATGTTAATAAGATGTTGATGTCATCCGTAATGATCTTTTCTGTGTGCAAAATGTGTTTCTTATTAATACTTTGGATTATAATTTGTAAATAAATGAATAATATCTCTATCTAAATGTGCTAATGTAAATAAATTATTGATAAGCATTAATAAATAAATAAGCTTAAGGACAAGTGCAATTTAAGGAATTTAAATAATTAATAAAGGTATTTAGCTCTTGATTTGATGTTGAGAAAAAATATCTTCATATAAATATGCTAATGTAAATAAATTAATACTAGGCATCAATAAATAAATATTCTTAAAGACGAGTAATTTAAGGAATTTAAATATTAAATAAAAGTATTTAGTTTTTGGTTTGATGTTGATTTGACTCTATTCAATGTTCTCTATACAAAAAAATTAGGATATGTTAGGTGATTACAAATAATTTAAATCTCTATTGATCCATTTGGATCATATCTACAACAATGGAATCGATCTACACATTTTTAGAAGCAATTACATGACTATGGTTTTAATTTTTATCTTTTTGTGAATTTGAAATTTTTTAAATTTTAAGCGGGGGAACTTTTGTTTGCCTTGATTTTGTTGAACTTGTGAAAAATGGAAATAAGAAATATGAGTTTGCTAGATTGATAATATTTATCCCATTTTTTAAACATCTATAATATAGATCTATGCTTTTTTCAAATATTGAAGACAATATATAGTCATTTAATATTTCTTATAATGCTAATGGAGTGTCAAATGAAATGTTTCATGATTTGAACATATAATGGCTAGTTGGAGGGAAAGATACAAGTCCAAATTTTAATTTTAGTTTTAAGTTATAGGTTCCTTTTTGGTGAATTTTGAAACTAACTTGGGATGATCCCATAGATTGTGGATCTAAACTTGGGTGGAAAATGCAAAAATTGAGTCTTCAAATCAATCCCTTAGAATGAGTATAGATGGAGTCATGATTCAATTAAAGTTTGACTTGTGTGGGAACTTTCAATGGAAATTGTGTCACTTGAACATTTTCATTGCATAAAGGATAGCCAATGTAGAGTGAGCCCAAAATGAAGGGAAAGGGTGCAATGTATGAAATTTTCACCATTAAGCATTTTACCTACTTTTACTTGCATGTGAGCAGTTATGAAGATGTATGAGAAAGTAAAATAAGTAATTAACATATAAGTACATAACAAGTGCTCATACAAAGGATCTAGATAAGGAGATTGATTATGCACACTTCTTCATAGTGAGTGCTTCAACAAAAACCCTATAGACATAGAAGAAAGAAAATCTAATGATAATAATTTCTTAAGAATTCTAAAAACAAGCATAAACATAATTTCTATCTATCTATGAACAAAAAGTAAAATATGATATCCCTAAGGATAGCCAATAAATTACTACCAAGAGGAAACTAATGTAATTAAACTAACAAAAGTAAGATACTGCCATGTTGTAGATAATAAGGTTTTCTCAAGGAAGTGGCTATAAGGTTTGCTCGAGGTAGTTATATTAATATGGACTTTCAATCTAGAACTGAATAATCATAAGGTTCTCATTTGTAATCATATTCATCAAAGGAACAATCATGACCTAATATGCCCATCTTAGATTAGTTGCATTCAATTAATGCAAGTAAATTGGGGGAAAGGAGAAAAGATTCATAAAACAATATTATCATGTAAAGCCAATGTGTAGGAATATAGAAAGGCATCACATGACAACCTAAATGGTAGGAAGAAAGATGCTCCAAATTATGTCCCAAATTATGGATCATAAATCAAATGTAAATAACCATGAATGCTACGTACAAATCATGTAAACAAACATAAGTCTAAGATATTACCATGACAAGCATTAGGAAAAATTATAATCATCATAACACATTAGCATAAAATCTTATCATGGATTGTATAAACATTTTAGTCACAAGATATAAGAATGATACTTGAAAAATTGTTTGTAGTCATAACAAGATAGGATCTTGTGAGTGTCAACTTGTAAGCAAGGTAAGAATACATGCTAAAGGGGGTGAGAATACCTCTAATGGTGTTTCCTATGGTAAGGGATCATGAGCATGACACATGTATTTAAATATATAATGTGAACCAATTATCATAATCATATGTTTCTCAAAGTAAAATATACTACCTTGGAGAAGTAGTCATTATAATAAATGTTAGTATAGAAAAATATCTACAAAAATTTGTCAATACATGTCATTTTAATAATGTAGATCATCCTAAAAATAAATTTATTTGTGGTGTGCACAGTGAGTTAGGAAAAGAGATTGTAGTATAATAAGGCAAAGAGATCAATGATGATTATGAAAAGAAAAATGTTTATCTGATGGTTGTGTTTTAAAAGGCTGAGTGGTGAATGTTGAATGATGGATCATGGCATGAAAAGAAACAGATCAATGACATAGGTTTAAAACTTGGAATCACTAATGGATATGATAGTGTGGTCTAGGGTTTCGATCGCAAATCAAATCTAGGAATGAATTCAATTGGTCCAACCATTCCAACTATCAGTATTAATGGTGATTAGATAATTAGATTAGTAATACTAACATTTAGGCAACATAGAATCATAATAAGATCTATTACAAAGAATAACAATTAAATGAAAGTGTGATCTTAGCTATTCAGTATGCCAAAATTAGAAAAATATTTTATTTTGGATAAAGTGGATGTGTGGCTCGATGATCCGCTAATGTACTGAAGAAGTTAACTATCCAATCTTGACAAAGAATTAAAGAGTGTGGTTGTGCATCTCAAGATTTTTGAATAGAGTCAGTAATGAATAAATTAGAGAGGTTCTATTAGAAAAGAGTGAGGGTATGTGTGTGAGAATTATGTTGAAACTAGAAAGAGTGTGTGTGTGTGTGTGTGTGTGTGTGTGTGTGCTGCATTTGAACAACATTTGTCTTTTGAGATGAACAAAGAAAACCTTGGTGAAAAGAAGCATGAAGGATAACAATGTCCTTGTTTAGAACTTGAAGGTAGATAGAGAATGCACTCCTAGAAAAAGTGCAACAAGATAGTGTAGTGTATCTATCAGTCTCTTGATAACGGACAAAGAATACACTAGCAGAAAAAAAAAAGAGAGACTACATTAGCAGTAGCCATGAAAGAAGAGGAATTCAAATTAATTTTGCAAATCATATAATAGTTCACCCATAAGAGAAGGAAAAAAAAGAGGTATGAAGTGAAACTAAAGGTACTTAGGTCAAAATCAAGTGTTGGGTAGCTGCAAACTAAGTTGCAACATTGAATTGTGTTCTATCAGACAATTTGTAACTATAACTATTGTAAATTTGATTGGTGGGTTCCATCAGATATCTAGGTAAGTGATAAGTGTAGGTAGTCGGTGCTTCCTTGGAGTGGGTACCCCTAAAATTAGGGGATTGGTGTCTCCTTAAGGCATAAGTCGATAAACATTGTAACAAAACTTTGGGCAAATGCAAGAAGATGAGTCCACGAAACATGGAAGTTTTTGCCTTAGGAAAAAAATAAAATCGACTTGCAAAAAATGGGATCCCATTTTTAAAAAGTGATATCCCATTTAGCTTCAGGATCCTAAGCCTAAATTTAAAAAATAGGATCTCATTTTTAAAATTTCCATTTTGGAAAAATTTCAAAAGCGGGATCCCGTTTGAAATTTTTCCAAAACAAAAATTTCAAAAAATGGAAAGTTTTCAAAATGAGATCTCATTTTGAAAACTTTCTATTTTTGGAAACTTCCAATTTTTGAAAACTTTCCATTTTTGGTAATTTTCAAAACGAGATCCTGTTTTACAAAACGAGATCTCGTTTCATAGAACCATAAAATATGTTTTTTTATGAAACAGGATCCCATTTTTTAAATTAAAATTTTTTGGGTGGGTTTTTGGCTTGTTTTTTGGTTTGGGAAATGGCTTGGGGACGCGAACCTAAGCTTTGGACCTGGTTTGACCTACAACTTGAAGGTCCTGTTAATGTCACAAGAAAATAGTGACTTTGGACATATGTTTGAAGACCTATTTTGCATAATTTTTTTATGAAATTAAAACCCATTATAAATGAGACAGTGCAGATTCCAAATATGTAATTTTTTTTATAATTTGATTAATTTTTCTATTTTTCAATTAATTGTAATGAAACTAGTCCATAAATTTGAATTATCAGGTTTTTTAGTATTTTAATAACCTTTGATCAACATAACATTTTGACAAATAGATTGCACGAGAACAAACTTCAAATAATTATTTGCAATTTAAAATAAAAAATAAAAAAATGATAAGTTTAGGTCATCTTATGTGTGTCGTACACTACGATTTTTCAAAATGACAAATATGCCTAATAAAAATTTAACCAAAAAAATAAAAAATTGCTACACAATATTTTATTAACTAGTTAAAAGCGATAATTAAGGGAGCCAAAAATGAGCAGAGCAGGGTCGAGGACATATGCGGAGCCGAAGAAGGATAAAGTGAAGAACAACGGAGCAATGCCTGCAAGGTTAAGTTTGGGGAATGAAGTAACAAAGGAAAATGAGGCAAAGAAGGACCTAGATCATACCCCACAGTGGGTATTCGAAGACGGACAATGGGTTGACAAAAGTCATCCAGAATACCGACCACGGGGTGAGCCACCGAAGAGGGCAAGTAAACCTGCAAAGAAATGGCATGACACCCCAGACACCCCTAAAGAAAAATGGGATCCCTGGCCGAGGTAGAGGTCTGGAGCAGAGAAGAGTCACGGAGTTTGGGTGGATACAGCGAACAAGGAGCTCTTGGAGGCTCTGCGCGCGGTTACTAATCCACGGTGCGAAGATCTCCATAATCCACAGGGTGTCTTTGAAAGAGGACAACAGACAGACAATGGATTAGGGTTTCCATAGAATGGCAATTGGAGAGAAGGAAAGTGAGGTAGAGTCAATCTTGGTCGAGACAAATTAGGAAGGCAGGAAGCTGATTTCTGAAGATACAGAGGCAGAGGGCATAATGATCGCAATACGGGTGGTGGGAGTAGATAGAATCCACAACCTCAAAATCTCTAAAGACAATGGAATGGATGGCCAAGGAATAGAAGGAATGGAAGACCCCCTAATTTCTCTCAGGCTAGAAATAATGGAGCCTAGGCTTCCCAAATTACCATCACCATCCCAATGGAAAAAATGGTATCTCCAATGAGAGAAGGGCTTGGGTGCCGAAGGAAAAATTCTAGGACTTGAAACCCTTTTTGCCTTCTAACAAGAGAAGTAAAATCATGCATATCCTGAATAGTTATTTACAGCCTCGATAGGACTACCTCAAGGAGTTGGGGTTATTCGTTAAATGGTCCAAAGAAGGTGATTCAACACAAGAACTCAAGGATGTTGGAATATTTTCCTCAATCCATACTAACATGTAACTCCTGAAAGGAAAAGTCGCTGTGACATTATTCATGTTTGGGCGACTAACTGTTCTAAATCCGCTTGAAATGTTCATGTCACCGAGACAGAGGTGATGTCTTACCAAATGAATTCTATCATTGTGACCTAGATGTATTCGTTGTGACCTTCTATTGAATGGAGACCTCTGGCTAACAATATGTTCTTATCAGGTGTTAGAGTAGCTCAAGGGCTTAGGGAGAAGTCCCAATGACTAGAGAATGTCTCACCGATAGCATATGGCTATCAGGGTAACACAAGGATCTCAGGGAGAAGTCTCAGTGATAATGGAATGTCTCACCAACGGGAGACTTCACTTGGTGCCTTCGCGGTGACTCAAAGACTTCGGTATGAAGTCTTGGCGACCGATGGAGAGTCTCGCCGATAGTCTTTGGTGTGACATATTTTCCTAGTGAAAGGTCTTGGTGAAGTCAAATGTCTTGCCGACTCGGTAAGACATGGGCACTCAGTATGTGGTCTCGATGAAAGACATAAGTCTTGCCGACTGGTGATTGGAGCGATCGGTGTGACTTAGGACTTCGATATGAAGTCCTGGCCAAAGCGCTGAGTCTCGCCGACTGGTTGTTGCTTTGGTGAAACTTGAGGAGACTTGGTGAAACCTTTTGGCGAATGGGAAGTCTTGTTGATGGCAAAATGGAAGTCGCTGTGACTTGTGAGCATCGATATGAGTCTAGCCGATGGAGGAATCTCTTGTTGATAGAAATGCGATGGATGTCGATGGATTGGATATGTATCATGGCGTTCATTATAATGTCCTACTAACTATTGGGATCTATGATGATATCGATATGAAGAATTTGTGGCATCGGGGAGACACTAAGAGACACTATTAGTGTCTCACCGATATACCAATAAAGTTGAACGCCCTTGACCAAATTGACCATCCTATGTGGAGCATCGTGGAAAAATCAAAGGAAGTGATTTTTGAATGGATGGCAATTAGATTTTTTGCAATTGTTGTGACGCTAGAGTTGAACAACATGCAGGGAAAAATTGACACTCAAGTGGAAACTTTCTATGATGAGGCAATGGCGGATAAGGATGCACAAAAGGTAAAAATCAGAATGTGATAGAATAAAAGCAGATTGATTTTGAGTTCTGTGATGAATTAGATTATTCAGAGAATTTTTCTATAACTGGTTGAACAGTGAATGAAACTACTTTGAACTAATACCAGAGAGTTGTATCTCTGATTGTATGTAATTGTTATTACTGTAATACAAAGAGATTCAACTTGGTGTGGTGGGTTTTTTCTCAAAAGGGTTTCCCACATAAATTTGTTGTTCATTGTCTTGTAGTATCTTCTCTGTTTTTGTAAATCTTTCATGTATGTCTTAATTGGATTGTAATTTGAAAATTAAAAGTACTATCTACTTACTTCCCTATGGTTTTGACATAAGGAAAGTTGCTTCCGCACATCTGCTTTCCTTACAAGTGGTATCAGAGCTTGGCCAGTTGTGTTATCCTTGTGAGTGGGTTGGGTTTTTTGTGTCAATTCTTTTTCAATGGGAGTCTGTTAGAGGTTTGATAATTTAATTACAAATTAAGATGGCGAGCACATCCGGGAAGATGGAAATAGTGAAATTCAATGGTAGCAGCTTTGAGTTGTGGAAACTCAAAATGAAAGATCTATTAGTAGACCGAGATCTTTGGACTTCTGTGTCTGGAACAATGCCTCAAGGCATGAAGCAAGGGGATTGGGACCTAGAAGATAGAAAATCAAAAGGGTTGATAAGGCTCTATTTGGTAGACTCTATTCTTTTGAACGTTCATGAAGAAAAGACTACATCTTCCTTGTGGAAAAGACTGGCATCAATTTATCAAGGCAAGTCCTTGGTGAACAAATTGTTCTTGAGGAAGAAGTTGTACTCTTTGAGAATGCAGGAGGGAGGGTCTGTTGCTGATCACTTGAATGCTTTCAACATGTTGATTGCTTAGTTAACATCTGTTGGTGTGAAGATTGAAGATGAAGATCATTGCATGTTGCTGCTATGTTCTTTGCCAGATTCTTGGGATCATCTGGTAATGGCTATTGGGAGTATGACATCCAATTTCAAGATGGAAGATGTTGTTGCTTCTTTGTTGTCGGAAGAGATGAGAAGAAAATCTTCTAAAATGGAAAAGGAGGATCTGGCTGTTAGAGGCAGATCGAAGGAGAAAAGAAAGAAGAAGGACAAGAAATCTAGATTGAAATCAGAAGGGAGATCAAAGTCTCCTAGCAAGAAGTCCAAAGTGAAGTACTGGAATTATGGGCAACCTGGTCATGTCCAAAAGGATTGCAAGGAGGAGAAAAAGGACTCTTCTGGAAATGATTCTTCTCAGAGAGATGCAGATGCCTTCATTGTAGCTTTGGCTACATGGGCATCAGATGATGTCTGGCTAATTGATTTTGGAGCATCTTTCCACATGACATCTCATAAAGATTGGTTCACAAAGTATGAAAACTATGATGGTGGAAAGGTGTATTTAGCAAGTGATTCATCTTTGGAAATTTCTGGTCATGGAAGAGTTAGAATTCAATTCCTTGATGGAAGAGTGAAGGGAATCAATGATGTGATGCATATACCAGATCTGGCTCGAAACCTACTTTCTATAAATAAGCTGAATGATATTGGAGTGTAGGTCATGTTCTCTGGAAATGGCTACAAGATGACTAGAGGCTCTATGGTGTTGGCTAGGGGTGCTCAAATTGGTACCTTGTACAAGCTGGATGCACAAGCTATTCAATGCAATAGTGTCTCTGCGAAGTCACAGAAAGCTACTCATGAGGGAAATGTTCCTGATGGAGTAAATGCCATGGAGGTTAAACTTCCAGTAGAAAAGACTATGCTCTAGCATAATAGGCTTGGCCACATTGGTGAAAAAGGTTTAAAAACCTTGAAAAATAAAAACCTGGTAGAAGGGCTTCAAGATTGTAACCTTGATTTCAAATTTTGTGAACATTGCATATATGGTAAACAACACCATGTTTCATTTTATTCCAATCCTCACAAATCTTTTGGTTTGCTTGATTATATTCATTTTGATGTTTTTGGTCCAGTGAATGTTCCTTCTCTGTCTAAATCAAGATACTATGTGTCGTTTATTGATGATTATTCAAAAAGAACATTTGTATATTTTTTGAAAAGTAAATCAGAAGTGTTCAGTCAGTTTAAGGAATTTAAAAACCTTGTTGAAAATTAGACTAGTAGGAAAATAAAATGCTTAAGGACTGACAATGGCAGTGAGTTTTGTTCAGATGAATTTGAAAGGTACTATACAGATCATGGGATTAAAATACATAAGACTACACCTTACACTCCACAACAAAATGGAGTTGTTGAAAGGTTCAACAGGAGAGTAATGGAAAGAGCATGAAGTATGCTGAGCAGTGCTGGCTTGGAGGAGAAGTTCTGGGCTGAAGCAGTCTCTACAACATGTTACTTAGTAAATCGCTCTCCTAAATTTTCTCTTGTTTAGAAGATGCCTTTGGAAGCATTGTCTGGAAAGAAGCCCTCTCTAATACATATTCGTGTATTTGGCTATGAGGCATATGCATATGTGCCATTTGAAAAAAGATCCAAGTTGGAAAACAAAGTTGTAAAGTGTATTTTTATTGGCTATAGCACTGGCATACAAGGATACAAGATTTGGAACCCTGAGACTGAGAAGGTTTTGTATAGTAGAAGCATTATCTTTCATGAGTTGAAACCTTCTACATTGGATCTACAGTCAGAAAAGAAATCAGAAAATGAAAAGGATGTAGCAGGAATTCCTCAGACACCAGATAAAGAGGAATTGAAAAATCAAAATGTACCTGATACTGAGGAAAGATCAGGTAGCTCTAAAAGTTCTGAAGAAGATGAAGAACCACCTTAGCCTCAATCTGTGAGGAGGTCAACTCGTGAAAGAAAGCAACCTGATAGGTATGGGTTTTCTTTAATAGAGTCTACTTGTGTCTATGCTTTAATTTCTAGCACTGATGAACCTAGGACTATGAAAGAGGCATTTAAAATGTCTGATTCAAACTCTTGGTTGGAAGCCATGAATGAAGAAATGACATCATTAGAAAAGAATGATACCTGGAGTTTTGTGACATTGCCTAAAGGAAAAAAGTTGTGGGCTACAAATGGGTATTTAAAAAAAAATTGGTCTAGATGGCAGTGTAGAAAAATATAAAGCGAGGTTGGTTGCAAAAGGTTATTCCCAGGTAGAGGGAATTGATTATGGAGAAATCTTTTCTCTTGTAGCTAAGCTGACATCTATTAGATTTCTTTTGTCACTTGCAGCAGCATATCACTTAGAAATTGAACAGATAGATGTGAAGACAATGTTTCTTCATGGTGATCTTGAAGAAGAAATTTATATATCCCAGCCGGAGCACTTTGTGGAAAAAGGTAAGGAAAGACTGGTTTGCAAGTTAAAGAAATCTCTGTATGGGTTAAAATAGTCTCCTAGAATGTGGTACCAGAAATTTGACACTTTTATTTTGTCATTAGGATTTGTAAGATCAAAATGTGATCATTGTGTATATTAAAAAGCTGAAAGTGATCAAGTCTTTATTATTGCTCTCTATGTTGATGATATGCTATTCATAGGCAATAGTAAGCTAATGATTTCTGATCTTAAGTCTTAGTTTTCTGCAAAGCTCGAAATGAAAGATCTTGGTGTAGCAGGGTATATTCTGGGAATGGAAATAACTAGGGACAAGGAAAATATAAAACTTTGGCTGAGTCAGAGTAAGTATATCATGACTATTCTAGAGAGATTTTGCATGACTGATTGCAAGCAGCTGATTGTTCCAATTACATAGGGAATGAAGCTATCTGTTAAGGATTGTCCAAAATCTCCTACTGAGATGGAGGACATGACCACTGTACCTTATGCTAGTGCAGTTGGTAGCCTTATGTATGAATGGTTTGTACAACACTAGACATTTCCCAAGCAGTGGGAGTTCTTAGTCAATTTATGGCTAATCCTGAAAGGACACATTGGGATGTTGTGAAGAGAGTGTTTAGATATCTGAAGGGTACTATAGACTATGCTTTGTGTTACCATGGGAACTTGGTTGAATCACAAAGGACTCTCAGTATTCAAGGTTATATGGACTTTGATTGGGCAGGGGCCATTAACAGTAGAAGATCCACTAGTGGATATGTTTTCATGATGAATGGTCGTACAGTGAGTTGGATGAGCAAGCAACAGGTTGTAGTCGCTTTTTCCACTACAGAGGCAGAATACATGGCAGCTACACATGCCTGTAAAGAAGTGATCTGGATAAAACGTTTGTGTTCTAACATTGGTTTTGATGTAGAAAAAATTACTATTTACTATGACAGTCAGAGTGCTATATGTTTGGCAAAGAATCCTACTTTCCATGCTAGGATGAAACATATAGATGTACAGTATCACTTTGTATGAGATATGGTGGAGGATGGGAAGGTCTCTTTGGAGAAAGTGGATACTCTGGAGAATGTTTCAGATGCATTAACAAAGCCTGTGAGCATAGACAAATATAGGTGGTGTGCCAATTCGATGGGCCTCTTGGCCCATGAATTTTAGTAGTTTTATTATGCTATGGAGTTGTCAGTAAGGTCTTCGTCAAGTGGGAGATTGTTGGAATATTTTCCTCAATCCATACTGACATGTAACTCCTAAAAGGAAAATTTGCTGTGACATTATTCATGTCTGGGCGACTAACTATTCTAAATCTGCTTGAAATGTTCATGTTGCCGAGACAGAGGTGATGTCTTGCTGAATGAATTCTATCGCTATGACCTAGATGTATTCCCTGTGACCTTCTGTCAAATGGAGACCTCTGGCCGACAGTATGTTCTTATCGGGTGTCAGAATAGCTCAAGGGCTTGGGGAGAAGTCCTAGCAACTGGAGAATGTCTCACCGATAGCATATGGCTATTGGGGTAACATAAGGATCTCAGGGAGAAGTCTCAGTGATAATGGAATGTCTCACTGATGGGAGACTTTTCTTGGTGCCTTCGCAGTGACTCAAATACTTCGGTATGAAGTCTTCCAACTGATGGAGAGTCTCTTTGATAGTCTTCAGTGTGACATATTCACTTGGTGAAAGGTCTTGGTGAAGTCAAATGTCTTTCCAACTCAGAAAGACATGGGTGCTCGGTATGTGGTCTTGGAAAAAGACATAAGTCTTTCTGACTAGTGATTGGAGTGATCGGTGTGACTTAGGACTTTAGTATGAAGTCCTGGACAAAGTGATGAGTCTCGCCGACTGGTTGTTGCTTCGGTGAAATTTGAGGAGACTCGGTGAAACCTTTTGGTGAATGGGAAGTCTTGCCAATGGAAAAATTGAAGTTGCTGTGACTTGTGAGCATTGGTATGAGTCTAGCCGATGGAGGAATCTCTTGTCGATAGAAATGTGATGGATGCCAATGGATTCAGTATGTATCATGGCATTCGTTATAACGTCCTGCCGACTATTGGGATCTATGATGATATCGATATGAATACTTTTTGGCATTGGGGAGACACTGTTAGTGTCTCACCGATATGCCAACAAAGTTGAATGCCCTTGACTAGATTGACCATCCTATGTGGAGCATCGTGGATGAATCAAAGGAAGCAATTTTTGAATGGATGGCAGTTAGATTTTTTGCAACTGTTACAATGCTAGAGCTGAACAGTATGCAAGGAAAAATTGATGCTCAAGTGGAAACTTTATATGATGAGGCAATGGTGGATAAGTATGCACAAAAGGTAAAAATCAAAATGTGATAAAATAAAAGCAGATCGATTCTGAGTTATGTGATGAATCAAATTGTTGAGAGCATTTTTCTATAACTGGTTGAACAGTGAATGAAACTACTGTGAAATAATACTAGAGAGTTGTATCTCTAATTGTATGTAATTGTTGTTACTATAATACAAAGAGATTTAGCTTGGTGTGGTGGGTTTTTTCCCAAAAGGGTTTCCCACGTAAATCTGTTGTTCATTTTCTTTGAGTATCTTCTCTGTTTCTGTAAATCTTTCATGTGTGTCTTAATTGGATTGTAATTTGAAAATTAAAAGTACTGTCTGCTTACTTCCCTATGGTTTTGACATTAGGAAAGTTGCTTCTACACATCTACTTTCCTTACAAAGGATTGGTTCACAATGCATTTTTAAGGCCGAGTAAAAGCCACTCCTCTATCAAATGAATACTTTCTCTTAGAATGTTCTGAAAAATGCATCAAACACAAAATTTTGCATGGGGAACCCATATTCTATAACAGTTTCTATTTCTATAAAATGGATTGGATTCCAAATTTTAATCCTAAAACACACAAGCCAGATTCCTTTCCACATTGGGTTAGCCTGGACAATTTACTAGTGGAATATTGGAGTGGTGGAATATTGGAGTGAAGAAACACTTAGCAAGATTGGGGAAGCTATAGGATCTTTGATTGGATTTGAGGACTTTTTTATGAAGGAATCAAATAGAATCAAATTGTTAGTGAACTTAAATACAGACTACAAATATCTAGATAATTTGGAGATTCTCATAGAAAATGGAGGATGGATCCAGAAAATAATAGTAGACAGGAAAGGGGGAAAATGTGTATTGAGTAGCAAATTCATAGCTAGCTATTTGGCTGGGGCAGGCAAAACCATTGAAAAAACTCTCAATGAAGGATGGGCGGGATAAAGACCCCTTAGGAAAATAGTACAACTAGGAATGGCATATAGGGTTGTTTCCTTGGGTCAAGACTTGAGGATGAAAGGGTCTACAAAAGTTCCACAAAACATAGAAGCATTCCCTATAATGGAACCTGTGAAAGGATTGGTAGCGGGAGTCCTCAATAATCAAGAGCAGGGGTGTCCTGAGAAGAGACAATGACAAGTCCCATCAAACACCACAAAATCTAGGAAAATTCTCCCTCAAGAATGAAATGGCCAAAGAAATTCCCCAAGAGTTCACTAGAGCCCCCTCCAAGAAGCAGGAAACTGAGTCTGAAGTGATCCCTTGCCGAGGAAATGAACACCCTAGAGTAGAGGAAGGAAAAAACAAAGGTATTTTGGCTTTAACCATGGGTGAAGGAGAGTCAGGAGATTTGGAAGCCCTTGAGCTTAACTCAGAATGTGATGGTGAGGACAATGTTAATGATGCCTTGTCTCCAGCTAAACAACAACTTCTATTAAAGGAAGTAGCATAAATGGAAGAAGATTAGGAGGCTTCAGGTATCCTTTGGATCAAAGAAGTGACATCCAATAAATCAAAGCCAATTTGTGGATACCATAAGTCAAGGGGGAGGAAATCACTGCAAGAGCTTAGAGCCATGGTAGGAGATGCTGAAGGTCAAAAAAATTAACCATGTTGCTGAGGTTAGGGAAGGGAGCCCCCCTTCCCAGGTCATCATAAAGTTACTATCCTAGAATGTTAGGGGCTTGAACGCCCTTAACAAACAGTGTTTGGTCAAAAGAAGACTCTCTTTGACCAACACAAACATAATTCTGATACAAGAGTAAAAAATGAGTAAAGAGGATATGGAAAGATTTAAGAAGAAAGTGCCATGATGGAATGTTTCAGGGGTCCAAACCAGTGGGGCCTCTGGAGGCATTGCTACCCTTTGGAAACCAAATTTAGTCAAGATTGAGATGATTGTAGAAAACCCCTGCTAGCAAAGCTATTGGGTTCACAGTATTCACTCAAAAATAAAGTTTGAACTCATAAACGTCTATGGGTCTAATTCAGTAATTAGAAAGCGAAATCTATGGCAGGAGTTGGAGTTGTTTTTGTAGTCTATGCAAGGAAAATTCTTTTTGGTGGCTAGGGAATTCAATGCAATATTGGAGGACTCAGACAAATTTGGAGGAATAAATGGGGAAAATCAGTCACAAAAGGATTTTTGGGATTGGATTATTCGGAATCAACTACTAAACATAGATTTTAGAAATGGGACCTCTACTTGGATGAATAGAAGGATAGGTCCATGAGAAATTGGATAGTTTTTTATTCTGGGGGAGCTTAGACAACTTCCCATTTCTCTTTGAAGCGACAATTTCCCCCTACATTGGTTCAGATCACCTTCCCATCTAGCTGGACATACAAGAAGATAAGATTCATGCCCTTTCCTTGTTCAAATTTGAGAATATGTGGTTCAAAGATTCAAACTTCTTAGGCCTAGTGGAGAAATGGTGGGCATAATTTCAAGTTATTGGTTCAAAGATGCATTGTTTTATAACCAAGCTAAAGGAGCTAAAATGAAAGATTAAATATTGGAACTAGAATTGTTTCAAGAACATATTTGAGTCAAAGGAAAACATTGAAGAAGAACTCAGCAAAGTTGAAGAGGATATCATCCAGAATGGAATGAATCAACAAAGTTTCTTAAAAGAAAAAGAGCTCCTAGGAAAGTATGAAGAGGTATTAGCCAAAGAGGAGATATTTTGGAGACAAAAATCCCATGAGGTGTGGCTAAAAGAGGGAGATAAGAATACAAAATTCTATCATAATAGTACCAGACAACGCAGGAGTGTGAATAGGATAACCAGTCTAAAACGGGATGATGGGCAGAGGATAAAGGAGCCTAAGGAATTGGCGGCAGAAATAGTAAACTACTTCACCAATATTCTAAACAATTTTGATGGTTCATCTCTACAACAGCAACAAGAGATGCTAAGAAACATCCCCAAACTGGTGACAAAAGAACAAAACAAGATGTTAAATGCCAAATTCACTAGGGAAGAAATTAAGAATGCTCTTTTCTATTTGCACCTTGAAAAATCCGCTGGTCCAGATGGCCTACCGGCAATCTTCTTTCAGAAATTTCGGTATCTATTGGGAGATGAACTAGTAGATGCAATAGAAGCTTCATGGAATTCAGGAAATTTACTCAAAGAAGTCAATAATACATTCATAACTCTCATCCCTAAGAAAGAAGCGTTAGAATCACCAGATGATTATAGGCCAATCGCTTTATGCAATACAATTTACAAAGTCATGATAAAGGTCATGGCAAATAGATTAAAATTGATCCTTCCATCATTAGTGGCAGAAGAACAAACGAGCTTTGTTCCAGGTAGATCAATCTTGGACGGAGTAATCCTAGCACAAGAAGCAATACATTCTATTCAACAAAACAAGCAAACCAGTATGATAATCAAATTGGATATTCGAAAAGCCTATGACATAGTTGATTGGAGGTTCTTGACCAAAGTATTGGAAGCCTTTGGCTTTAACAAAAGGTGGCTGAATTGGATATATACTTGCATCTCAACTCCCAAGTTTTCAGTATTAGTTAACAGTACACATGAGGGGTTTTTTGAAGTCTCTCGGGGGTTACGTCAAGGAGACCCTATCTCTCCTTTCCTATACATCCTAATGGCTGAAGCTTTAGGACGAACCATACTACATGCTCTTAGTTCTGCCCAGATTGAAAGAATCATAGTAACCAATGACACTAAGCCAGTAACGCATCAGCAATTTGTTGATGATACGACCCTATTGGGCGTTGCAAAGAGGAGAAAGGCAATACATTTGAACACTATTATGAGGAAATATGCCAAGACATCTAGGTAAAAGGTGAATGAGAATAAGTCCGAAGTTTTCTTTTTCAACACAACTGTCCAAAAAGAAAAGGAAATCATGAGGATCCTAAACTTCAAAAAAGGAAAACTACCATGCATATATTTAGGGGTCCCTCTGGCAAAAGGAACAAGGTCAACTAGACTATGGGATCCCCTTCAGGTGAAAACCAATGCTAAGGTGAACGCATGGAAGGCCAAGTGGTTAACATGGGCCTGAAGAATTACACTGATAAAATCTGTATTATCAGCTCTTCCAATATACCTAATGTCTATAATGTGTATTCCAAGTGGCTGTGTATCGAATCTCACCAAGATCTACAGGCAATTGTTTTGGCAAGGGAACGCTAAGAAAAGGAAGCTAGCTCTAATCGCTTGGGAAAAACTCTGCAAGGCTAAGGAGGCTGGAGGGCTCAGATTCAAGCATTTGGAATTGCAAAACAAGGCCCTGGGGGAAAAACTGGTCTGGCGCATGCATAAGGAACCTTAGAATAAGTGGGCAAAGATCCTCCACCAGAAGTACTTAAAGGATGAATCATACGGGAATATATTAACCACAGCTAACCCCCCTAAAGGCTCTCGTATCTGGAACTTTATGCAACGATGCAAAAAGGTGGTTTGTGACTATCTAACCTGGGATATACATGATGGCAGCAAAGCACTCTTTTGGGAAGACTCGTGGGCAGGTGCTTCGAGCCTTGACAGCCTCATAGAAGTGGCAGCAGTCAAAAGCAAATTAAAGGAGAATTGGGGTATCTATGTTAAGGACTACATAATAGTAGAAGTAAGAAACTCAGTCATGGAGTGGAAATGGAAATATTTCACAAATCTAAACCTACCCCAAAGAGAAGTGACATGTCTGCTAGAAGTTTTACAAGGCAGGTCTTTGACTATACGTAATGGAATAGACACTCTGGTATGGGCAGGCTCAAAGACAGGTAGTTACAATGCAAGAGATGGCTACAAAGCATTAAATAAGGAGCGTGTGAGACAAGTAGAGCGACTTCCTCTTCACCTATGCTGGAGCAATGTTTGCCTCCCTAAGGCAGGGACCTTCATTTGGGTAGCTATGCAAGACCAAATTCTAACAGCGGACAGGTTTACCCGCCTTGGTTTTCAAGGTCCTTCAAGATGCGTGTTATGTGAACAGGCGGAAGAGTCATCCAACCATCTAATCCTGGGTTGTCCTTATGCACAACAATGCTGGCAGTGGCTTTGTGCAAGATTAGGGTGGTCCTGTGCAATGCCCAAAGATCTTCTAAGTTGGCTGCTATCCTGGCCATCTCTCAAAAATAAATCAGTCTATGGGGATATATGGATTATAAGCCCATCGATCTTGGCATGGGAGATATGGAAAGAACGGAATAGGCATCTATTCCAAGATAAAAAGATGGGAATTGTGTCTTTGATCAGTAAAATAGAAGCAGTCTTAGTTGAAACTGTTAACGCCAAGATCGAACAAAGAGCAGTTAAAGGAAAGACCTTAGAATGGGATGCCAAGATCAGGCTGACTTGGCCATTGTTGTGGATCCCAACATGGTATGGTCAAGGCGGTTTGGAAACCAAACAAGATCGCTCCTCTGCTGTTTGGTCTCCACCCGAACAAGGTTGGCTTAAACTGAATTTCGATGGGGCCTCTAAAGGAAACCTCGGACCTTCAGGGGCAGGTTGTATAGTAAGATATTGGAAAGGAAAGACAATCATTTCTTCCTCGGTAAAACTTCCTCCTCGGACAAATAACAAGGCAGAATTCTTGGCAGTGACTCAGGGGATTAAGCTCTGTAAGGAGATTGGAGCTACTAAAATTGCAATAGAAGGAGATTCAGCACTGGTAGTAAACACCATTAGGAGTGGTAAGGTTCAAAATTGGAAGCTTTAGGCGCTCCTCTCGAGAGTAATTGAAATGTTAAAATCATTCAAACTATATACAATCAATCATATTTACAGGGAGGGCAATAAAGAGGCTGATGCTCTCGCCAATGCAGGGGTAACTTGAGTCTAAGTTTGCTATACATGTGCCAAATGGGTGCCAGAGGCTAAGCCACCTATGCTTGTTTTGGCATATGGGCGATTCATCCTATTGCCAACATTAAGGCTTGTTCTTGTTCAAATGATGCCCAGCTCAACCGATCCCAACAACCACATCTCTAGTGAAAGGAAGATGCCATCGCATCTCTCTTCAACTTGCGTGAGGGAGCAATCTCTCAAACCGCAAATAAGAGGCAAAATGCAACATTACTTAAGGATTTGGGATGTGAAGGATGCTGGGACGAGAGTATTCAGCGCAGATTAGGACGAGTTTTAGCGCCAAAGAAACCTACCGTAGTACACAATCCAAGTTGGACATGCATCCACGAGCTAACTTGGATTTATGTCTTTATAAATAGTAATGGGAGTCGGGATGATCTCCATTTTGTAAAATTCACCAGTCTAACCGTTGGATGAACTGGTGTAAATCCTATTGAAATTAATATAAATAACTTTGCAGCCTTAGGCTGCGGTTGACGAATCAAAAAAAAATAATAATAAATAAATTAAAAAAAATTGAAATTAATTTTTTTTTTCTTTTTTAAACAAAAGTGGGCGAACCCTTGCCCCCACACCCCTCAAGGAAGGGAGTAGCCAAAGTTGCTGACCTGCCCCTGTGGCGCAGATGCACCTGGGGTGCCGCATCGGCGTGCAGTGGCTGGTGACCCCATATGTACCAAAGAAAACCAAAACAATTTTTTTGGTTTCTAATTTCAAAAACCAAAATAGAAACCCCTGTTCCTCACAAAAATTTTCTGTGTAAAAAAATATTTTTTTTGAAACAATATATATATATATATTTTCAGAAAGTAAAACCCAAAACATATTTATAAAATATGTTTGTATATATATATACCCAAATTTCCATTTTTTCAGACAAATTGTGCAACTTCACAACAAAATTTTTTGTAATAAAATTAATTTGTCAACATAATATCAGGGTTTAAGTTTCAAGTTTGAAATGAAAATTTCTTTTGATCTTCTTTCTATTTTCCATTGTTTGATTCTTCCTTTGCTTTCTTTCCCATGATTTCAACAGAATTTTAGCAAGTTTTGAAATAAGATTTGACATGGGTTTTCCTTGCAAATCAAATAGAATTTAAAACTTTTCCAACAACATAATAAGATTTACAAAACATTTCAAAATGAAAACAAAAATCATAGAAAGAAACCTAGTTTTTTTCTCTAAAGCTTGAAAGATTGTCAATGGAGTCCTGAATCCTTCTTCTGATTCCAACTCCTCCAAGGAATCCAAAATTGCTTCTTCAAATCCAAAAGAAAAACCACAGCCAATCTTTTCTCCACCAAATTGAAAGTTATAAAAAATATGAAATTCTATTTGCTCTCATAGAGTTTCCCCAAATTTAGTCAAACCCCTAAAATATCCCATCCACCAAATTTATTGCAAATTTGGAGATATTTTCTTTTTTTTTTAAAATTTAAAACAAAATTGCTTTCAAAATGGATTTTTCATATATTTAAAAAACTCTTTTCAACAAAAGGTATTTAACTTTTTTTTAAAAGAAAATTCTTTTACACAATACTTTCAAAAAGAGCAATTTAAAACATGATTTTCATTTTTTAAAATTTAAATCTAAATATCCAATAATGCCAAACAACTAACTTAATTCAATTTATCACCATTAACTTAATTAATCAATAAACTAAATCTAATCCAAGATTAGATTATTTTATTAATTAACTTAAATTATTTAATAAAATAACATTTCAACATTGCAACCAGATATATTTAATCATCATTTTAACTACACAAGCCATTTAATAACCTTTATAATTTGAAATTAAATAAATAACCAAGGTGAAATGGACAACAGTAAAACAACTAAACCCAACTACAACCCGACGACACACTATGACTAGGGTGATGACTTGGCACGGAAAATCTAGCTACTATCTCCCAATCGATTACCGTTGGTCAATGGACACACTCAAACCTATGGAATTAGGTGGAGTCGATGTCTTATACCTGTCAACCTGCGAACAAAGAGTATATCGAACATGCATATATATGATATAATAAACACACTGTGAAGAGGAGATCTCAGAATCGTAGGGCGCTCGCAAGCGAGTGATACAATCCCGTCCCCTTTACCAATACAGACTTTCTAACTGTCGAGTCTAACATCAACAATATAATCAAAAGCATAAGCATCATTAATTACATATCTGCTAAGCTAATTAAAACATGCCATAATGATAACATCAGAGTAAAATTCCATCACAACAAAATATAACATACGCATCGCTTAACAGTTGCGATCAAATAGAGCCAAGTATCATAGTCAAGGTGCTAACAGAAATAAAGCATACATAGAAGAACATTGTTCAATCAAAAAGAGCAAAATGGAGGGGTTCTACAATTACAAATAGTTCACATACAACATAAATGGAAATTGATTTGAAATATAATGACCATGGACATGTAACCAACATTCATACTTAGACTGGTGCCTAAAACCTAGGTTACAAAGTAAAAAAAGAAATGCAATTATCTTTTGAACAACCTAAAACAAATTATGTGAAAGCTCATATATCACTACTTTACAATGATATTCTTTAAAATTTACAACTAATTCTACTTAGCAATCCCTAAATATGTTAGAAATTTCAACATTCCATATACAACAATTAAATCTATTACTTGAATAGAAGCTATATGAGAAACATTCAATTATAGAGATTCAAGGGGTTATATCATTTTAATAAAATATTCAATACATAGAACTTGATTACTAGATGTTGTTCTATGGAAATTTTAGTAACATTCATAGTATAGAAATTTTGTTGTAAGTGTTGTAGTATGTATACTAAAGAACACTCTACTTAGCAAATCCTTGTATTTGGAATGCTGAGAGTTTTAACATATTTAGGGATTGCTAAGTAGAATTGGTTGTAATTTTTTGAAATAACTTACTCGTTGGTAAGTTAGAAGCACTTTCCTCTTCATTAGAAGCACTTTCACCATCTTTAGTTTAAAAAACTTAAATTTCAAACCAAATTTAAAGGGAAACAAAATTACATTATTAAAATTCTTTAGTTTAAAAAACATAAAGGGAAATAATAAATAAATTATTTAGTTTATTGCTGGGCAACCTCTATGGAGAGCAACCCTATGGTGACTTGGCCTCCACAAGCCTCCCTTCTTCTGGGCATAATTTCACCCCCTAGATTCCATTTTCTTGTTGAATTAAGCACGAATGTGTAGCCCCTTCTTTCTCTCCCTAGGACTAGCCTTAATTTGGATGACTGTAAAACATGCGTGATTAGGTATAGTCCTTGGAATAATCGTTGGAAGTGATGTAGTCTATCCATACTAAAATTTTGCATTTTATTCTACTGGAAGTGTTGTAGTATGTATGGTTGGGCGACCTCTGTGGAGTGAAACCCTATGGTGGCTTGGCCTCTACAAGTTATCGCCCTTCTAGGCATGGTTTCACCCCCTAGATTCCATTTTCTTGTTGAATTAAGCATTGATGCTTAGTCCCTTTTATCTCTCCCTAGATCTAGCCTTAATTTGGATGACTATAAAACATGTTTGATTAGGTATAGTCCTTGGAACAATTGTTGGAAGTTTTGTAGTCTATCCATACTACAATTTTGCATTCTATTCTATTGGAAGTGTTGTATAGCCACAAGCTGCAGCCCTTCTAGGTAGGGTTTCACCCCCTAGATTCCATTTTCTTATTGAATTAAGCATCGATGTGTAGCCCCTTCTCTCTCTCCCTAGCACCAACCTTAATTTGGATGAGTGTAAAACATACGTGATTAGGTATAGTCCCTGGAACAATTGTTGGAAGTGTTGTATTATGTCCATACTACAATGGTGAAAAGTGATTCTAAAGAAGAGGAACGTGATTCTAACTTACCAAAGAGTAATTTATTTCAAAAATTTACAACCAATTCTACTTAGCAATCCCTGAATATTTTAGAAATCTCAACATTCAAAATACATGGATTTGCTAAGTAGAGTGTAGAGTGTTATTGCTCAATTTTTTTAGCATTTTTCAATTGAACCAAGATTATAAAAGTGTAATCCATAACCATGTTTTTTAGAATTATGTTTGAATTTTTTATATTTTATAAAAGTGTAATTAATTATATATCTTTATAAACCTTTTTATACTTGTATGAAATTATGTACATGTGAGTAGTTAATATTACACAAATCAATTGGATTATTTAATTAGGTTTTAATGCCTTAAACTTTTCTATTGTATTTTATTTGAGGCAATTCAATTGGATTGTTTAATTAGATTTTGATTCCTTAAACTTTTCTATTGCATTTTCTTTGGCCTATTCTCTTAACTATGTAGTTGATATAAGAAGAACAATGCAACATATATACTTCATTTTGTAAATATGTATTCAAAATGTTGAAGAAAACATTTTTATCCTCCTCTAAATTGATATTTATTTGGTTGTTTTTTCTTTTAGGTCATGGAAAATCCTCTACAACCAATTGAGATAATTGATATTTCAAGTAATTATTCAAAAAATTCTATAACAAGGTCTTTAATTTCCATGAACACTCCATTACTATCAAATAACTCAGATGTGACTATAAATTGGAATGGTTTAATGAAACTAAAATACAAATATTTGTAAGATGTCTTTCACTTAGTTGTAGCTAGATTTTTGAACAAGTAAAAGTAACAAGTTTGTTTGTCCATGCTATCCAAGATTTTGAATCATAACAATGGAAGAAATTGTAAAAAAATTCCATGCAACGTGTGAGAAACTAGTTGGATTTTGCAATTTCCTGAGGTAGTTGTATTATGATGAATATCTTAGAGAAGGTGATGCTCCTCGTATTCTCCAAGCATTTCAAAACTATATGAACTATATCTAGGATGATATTATCATTGTTCCCTATGTAGCTTACCAACAATTGAACTTATACTACCCCTTCTATGTAAATAAACTTTTGGAAGTTGTTTGGATATATTTTCTTCCATTTGTTGCTCTTATGTTTCATAAAAAAATGTTATAAGTTAATTTTATATACTATTCTTACTTATTGCATTGAACTTTATGCTAAAAATATATATATTCCTTTCCAATAGGAAGATCTAAGTTATTTGACTTGAGTTTACTACATACTTTAAAAAAAAGGGGTGAACAAATTTTATTCAAGAAAGAGTTGCCAAGTACAATAAGAGGTTGAAATGGCCAAAGTTAGCTGAAAATAGAAAAACACAAGCCCCAAAACAAAACTAACCAACCAAAATCCAAAGCTACACCTTTTGATCCTCATCTAGTAATCTAGACAGAGTCTTACTTTTATCCAAGTCCAACTGTCTCCATTCAGCCACATTCCAAGTCCCCCAACCTTCAGAGGCCCATTTAGCAAGGCAATCAACAACCCTGGTCCATTCTTTGGGAATGTGAGTAAACGAGATATGTTCAAATTTCAAAGCAAGATGAAGAGTTTGCTTCACAATCAGAACCAATCTCCAAGCCAAGTCCTAAAAGTCTCTCTTATTAAAAAGAGATACCAAAATCATAGTCTATCTCACAAATTACATCCCTCCACCCACACTCCAAGGCTCACTTGAGAGCCTTCAGAATAGCACAAGCTTCCATCTGGTTATTAGACTACACACCTATGTGTATGGAGAAGAAAAACTGTATGGTTCCATTGCTATCATGACCCACTCCTCTGATCCCAACATCTCCAGGATTGCCCCAAGCAAAACCATTAGTCTTAATTTTGAGAGTCCCATCAAGGGGAGGGCACCACCGCCCCACTCTATTCACTTTATTAGAAGGTTTTGAATAGCTTTCCCTAATCCCCTAGTGAACTAGAGGAGGAGAAATCTCAAGGCTAGAAGCAAGTTGCATGTCAAAAGATGACATAGACTCACCCAAGTCGAATTTAGATGAGATAGTTTCTTTCAAAATACTTAGCACCTTGTACCAAACCTACAAAACCATCTGATGACATTCCCAAAAATGTGACAATTCCTCTCCGACCAAATCTACCGGATAATAATGGAAGGTCCCAACTCCTAAGCCGCCACCAAACAAGACATAGATGTTGGAGGATGTCCCAAATTCTCCCAAAAGTCTTGCAAGGATAAGGCAAATCTAAACAATCTTCTCCAAATCTTCCATCAGAGTCTCCAAATTTCCACTGCAAATGTACACTGAAAAAATAGATGAGAAGTACTTTCTTCACTACAACCACATAAAAAGCAAATGTCAACGTGTCATGCTTACAACAAACCTATGGATCCAAGATGGACTTGTACATGGATCTCTTGGTCAAGTCAAAGATATTGTATATCCCTTCGAATCTAAACCACCTGAATTGCCAACATATGTTATAGTAACATTTGATAACTATAATGGCCCACCATTGGATGAAACAAACCCAAAAACTATACCAATACAACCAATATCATGAGGCAACTATAGATAGATACCACTATACATAAATCACAAGGCCTTACACTAAATAAAGCCACAATCAATATTGGTAAAACTAAAAGACAAGGCCTCACATTTACAACAATGTCTAGAGTCAAATCCATAAAAGACCTTCGCATAGAGCCTACATTTTTTTTTTTATTGCTATTCCAAAAAAATAAAAATCCATACAACATTATTAGAAAGAAAGAAGAAGCTTGCCTATAATTGTCACAATAGCATTTTCAAGTATGTACAATTGATTACACGCTCTCTCAAAGTTATAAATTTGTAATTATTCCCTTCTTTAATAGAGTAAAAATACTAAAACTAATCAATTACAAAATTTATCTTATATAGGTGGACAATCAATGATCAAGAAAATTTTATATATATATATCTTCTTAATTTTTTTTTCTTTTTCTAAATTTACATATCTAGTTAAATATTTACAAATTATGGATTTCTTATCTAACAACATTGTGTTTCACTACATACAAATTCCAGGATTTTAAAAGAGGACCTTCAAACAAGACAAAGCAAAGCCTTTATGTAATTTTGACTGATGCAAACATGATATTAATTGTTCAAGGGAATCTAATCAACATTGTGTTTCATTGCATACACATTTTAGGACTTTAAAAGAGGAGCTTCAAAAAAGACAAAGAGATGCTCTTACTGTAACTTTGTTTGATGCAAATTGGATACAAATTTTTCAAAGAGATCTCAATGTTTAAAAAAGAACCATTCAACAAAATTATGTATCTACTTACATTATACAATGCATATTATTTGATGCAAATTGGATACAATTTTTTCAAAGAAATCTCAATGTTTAAAAAAAACTATTCAACAAAATTATGTATCTACTTACATTATACAATGCATATGTATATATAATTATATTTTTATATAACCAATTATGTATTGTTACAATTCATTTATATTTTACCTTTAATTTCTTATAGACTCCCCTGAACTTCCTATAGTTAATAAATAGTCATGTGTGGCTGCTGATGGGTCATTCCCTGTGCTTGCTGATGTCGGGTTAGACCCTGAGGGTGAGCCCGAGCCTTTCTCCAGAGGAAAAAGAAATCTAGATGAGTTAAGTGTGCTTTCTGATGTCTGGTTAGACCGTGAGCGTGAGGCTTTCTCCAGATATAGTTGACTAATAATTGTAAACAAAAATTCCGTCCATTGCTTTCCTCCAGTTATGTCGATGGTGCAGACATACCCCTTCTTTATTCCACTGTCGAGACGGGGATAATCCATTGTGGGAATCCAACAGGATTCAGCAATATGATGCTGTGCATCCATTATCAGTAGAGGATCTCTAACAACAATAGTCCACACCCATTCTCCTTCGTCCACAGAGCAACATATGGATTCACCCTCAGGCAGCCTGATCCGCACAACGTCTCCCTGAGAGCTTCGAAGAACAACACATACAATGATTGCATTCGATATTAAATGCGCCGCTTTCAATGATACCTCGGGCCTCCCTCTCCTATTTATTCTAATTCTATCAATTGTCATAATTTGAGAACAAGAATCATCAATGATATCTTCATTTAATTTCCCCTCCGCTCCATCGACTGCCTTTCCAATTATACTCGTCAATTCTGACGGCGGAATCTAAAAAGGAAGGAGGAAAAAACAAACTTAGTCTGATATAATTCTTTAGGGAAACAAGCCATCAATTTTTCCTAAACAAATCTTTAAACGAAGCTAATCTCCAAGTCGACAATCAACAATTGTAGGCGAAGGGTACCAAAAAATGAGACGAGTGTGTATACCTTTCTGGGAAGGAGTCTCCTAATATTAAGGTCAGCATGATAATGTTGATATTTTAATGCTGTCAAAAGCCCTGTTATATGATGCAGTCTCTGACATTTATCCACGGAAATCCTCTCTAGGAAGCTTGAATTTGCAAGGCTGGGCAGCGCTTCAAGCTTCGGACAATCAAATATTACAAGCTTTGCCAGATCAAATTCTCCTGATACACACTTCAATTTCTTACAATCTTCCAGTGCGAGAAAATGCGATGTTGTTACATCTGTTATGTTCAGTTCAATTAGAGATTCCATGGACTCAAGGTGCAAAGATTCGAGTCTTGGACAATACTTTCCACTAATTGAAACCTTGGAAGTCTGCTTTACATTAGACATCTCTAGGGTTTCAAGGCTACACATGCAGCTGTTTTGAGAAGACAAAACCAGTTGACTCCGATCCGCTACTATTCAAAGCCAATTCTCCACTTAATATACAATCCCTCAAAACTAAAATTCTAAGTTTGGTGAGGTTTCTGAGGGACTTCGATAGCTTCCCCGCTTGAATTACCAATCCCCCTCTTAAGAATAGATATTTCAAACTTCTTAACATTCTCCATTCCCTTTCTGATTTCTCCATCCGGTTTGCCAAATTTCCTTGTAAGGCTAAGTGATCCAAGTGTGGTAACATTTCTAATGATTTCGCAAACTCTCCCATTGATGCCGTCTCAGTAAGAAGCAGATTTTTCAAATCAAACGTTGCCTGAATTTAAGCAAGTATTTTAGTCAGCTGTTTTTTATTTGTACCAGTTGACAAATCAACACCCAATTGCTTTTCTAAAATGCATCGGCCATCTTTCTGTTAAAATGAATCTGACTGATTTTTTTTACTAAAGCAGAATACAATATACCTGTGAATTTCTGGGCCATAATCTTTTAAGATGTCCTCTCTTAATTTTCAAACCCTGCAAATTTTGCAGAGGAATCCACAAAGGAATGCTTTTGTGCCAATGCCAATTGAAGTCAAGCTCGAGCCATAACAAGGCGGCTGATGTGTCAGAACAATCATCTCTATTGCCCAAAAAATATGTAATTTGGGATCTAATAGACCTGTCAAAAATTGAATTGAGACACCTGAAACTACGATCTTTGGTGGTGGCCAGGATTTTTTTAAATCCCTCTAATTCCTGCAAATTTAAGGATGAAGGTCAAATCAGTGTTGTAGTAAAAGGGGAAACAAAAAGAGAAAACGACACAAACTAGAGACCTGTTGCAAACGTTAGCAAGTTAGATTGTCCTCAATGGAACGTTAAATATGCTACTTTTTTCTATCAACCAGTAAGAAAACTAAATTATCGGAGAACTCAAATATATGTTCCAAATGCTTTAAATTTAGTAAGCGCAAGAGTAGAGAGATGCATACGACAGTTCTAAGATGATGAAGACGCCAAATGCGAGGAGGCAGGCTCAATTCATCTGACAGTTCTCGTCCCAAATCACGGAGGTGGTCGTGCATTCTCAATTTAAACCTGTCAATGCTGGTTTCCTCTTCAACAAGGCACTTTTCTTTTAGCATTTGAAGTGAGTGTTCAGCACGCCATCCAGACCCCTCCCATATTTTTATTGCCATACTTTTCTCTTTACCAATAAAGAAACATGCGATATCCATAAAAATTTGTTGTTGCTCTCTATCCAATGTCTCAAAGCTTATTTGAAGCATTTGTTTAATGTCTCCTGGAAGGGTCTTACTAACTTTACCCAATGTTAACCCCCAGTACTGCTTATCATTCCTACCAAAAACAAGCCGACCGATCACTTGGAGGGACAGAGGTAAACCCCCACACTTCTTAACGAAACTCTCCACAAGATCCTCATATCCTGGGGTAGGATCTGCGCGGCCAAATGCATGCCAACAGAAGAGCTGTCTGCTATGCATTGGATTCATTTCTTTCACCTTATAACGAGCAGTAATTCCGGCCTGCACTAGAACACTCTCATCACGGGTTGTGAAAATTGCCAAACTATCTGTATTCAGAATATCCATGATCGATAGAGCACGTAATTGATCCGGATGATCAATATCATCCACAACTAGTAAAAAGCTCAGGAAAGCCCCCCTTTTTCCTAAACGATTTTTGAGATAATTTTTCCCTTCCTCTTGACTACCAAATTTAGGATGATTCTCCTCAACAAGATCTTTCAGAAGCTTAGTTTGAAGGGAGGGCAATTCACTTCTGGCAGATGCTTCTCTCACGTCAAACAAAAAACAAGATGCTTTATATTCTGAACGCTTGCGGTTAAACACTTCTTTGGCAAGAGTTGTTTTTCCGGCTCCACCCATTCCGTAAATGCCAAGGATGTTGCCACTCTCCTTAGCGTTGAGGCAGCATCGCCTTTCAAAATCTTCTACTAGTTCATCAAGCCCTACTGGACTTTTTGCAGCTTCTAGGCGGTGTGTCTTTTTAACCTCTTTTAGGACGGCTGACACTACCATTTTACATAGCTTCTCCACATCACTGAAAATTTCCAAGGTAAAACCACAGTTGGGAAAACCAATCAGCTTTGGAAAAATAGTTAGATCAGAACTATTAACGATGGTAATTACGAATCAGATGAGTTCAAATTGTTAAATTTCTGGTCCTCCACTTCAAGTTCTTACGTCAATCTAAGAAGTGGCATCTAAGAGTTTATCACTCTTCAATTTCTATTTTTTAAAATTTAAGGAGTTTCAAGCATCTAATGTGGTTTAAGGGAGTGTTGGAAATAGGGTAAATCACAATAAAAAATGGGCTGGTCCTAATGGGATTACTAGCTCAGTGACAGGTTCTAAATTTGAGTCCTACAGAGCTGTCATGTCAAAACAGCAGGCCATTTTTATATTGTCTACCAGTTTTACTTCAGTTTAAAAAAACTTAGTTGTATACAATCGTAAGGCATTTAAAGATTGACCACAACACACTTATGGTTTATAGACAGCTTTTAAAAATATCACAAAAAGATTAAAGAAACAGACTTACAACACAATTAGATTACAGACGCAAATATACAGAGACTTACTGATTATGCTCGTTTAATTCGTACCCAGAGATAAAAGAAACAGTGTGAAGGGATTCTTTCCACTGCTCAAGCTTGTTCAGGTACCTGCCCTTCTCTTTATGTTTGGCAAATGACTCTGAATACGCTCCCGTTTCAATGTAGCGCAGGTGAAAAGGGGCCACTTCATAAAATACAGGAATGATCTTACATTTAGTTTGTAACATGAGATCAAGCTCAGCTAAACACCACGCAGACTCGGCGTATCTTTTAGAGAATATGGCAATATGAACTGAAGAAGACCAGATGGCATCATGAATGGTAGAAGGAAAAGTTTCACCCAGTTCCATCTCTTCGGAATCAAGAAATGCCTTCAACCCCAAATCTGTAAGAGAGTTGTGAAGTTGAAGAGCCAGAGTCTGCTTCACATCTGGGCCTCGATGGTTGATGAAGACATCAAACAATCTTGGAGATGTGGCCGATTTACCTTTTAGGTGTGCAGGTGCAATTCCATCGAAAACATCGCATTCTACAATTTCTTGAAGGGATGAGGAACTGGCCATGGATGAATTGAATCTACAACCGTGAGCGAATTGTAATGAATCATATATGAGAAATCTGCCTTGGAGCAAGCAAGCCCTTTCTATATATTTGTAGTCCAGCCCACCTTGCAGTATTAATCGTCTAGCCTAAACAACTCTCTGTTCGACCTTCAAACCCTCCCCTGCAACTCTTTCTAAACCCTCCAAAAGTCAGATAACCTCGGATTTCCTTTCCTGCTTCTCCTTTCTTCTCAACATCCATAAACAAACGTTCGTACCTAACTTCATATTTTATTGAAATATTACGTTCTTCAACGAATAAAGAAGTAAATATTGATTTTATAATTTATTTTCACTTATAAATAAATAATTATCTTTGACCATAAGAGCCACCTTTTAACTGTTCACTATTTTTGCAGCCCAACTCCCTGTTTTGTAACTGCTGCCTCTCCTTGTAACGGCAGCATCTTGCATGTAACTATTGGTTTTTGAACTTCCTTCGTGGGTGTTATGTGTGAGGTCTTTTCTTGGGAGATAGACGGTGAGAAAAGAGGTTAATGTGAAACACAAAGCTGCTGCTGGTATGAATGTATTGTATGGGTAAAACGAGAGAATTAATAAAATGAGAATCTTCCATTGAAAGTGGATGTAGTTATTATTGGGTGAACCACTATAAAATCTGGTGTCTTCTTGTTGTGATATTTCATTTTTCAAGTTGTTTTTATTTTTTACATTTTATTTAATTTGTTTTGTTCAAATTTATCAATAATTGGTATCAGAGCTTGGTGGAGAAGCTTAGTGTTGGAGCGGATCAAAGCTTGGTGGAGAAGCTCAGTGCTAAAGTAGTGTTTTTTGAAAATTGGTGAAGAATTTTTAGAGCTATGGCCGACGCAGACAAATGGAAGATTGAGAAGTTTGTAGGCCAAAACTTTCGATTGTGGAAAGTTTAGATGGAATCATTGCTGATTAAGTAGGATCTCTCAAACACACTGCTAGGGAAATCCAAAGGGAAAGGTTCTCTATCAGACGAAGAGTGGGAGAAATTGGACAGGAAAGCAAGAGCAACTATTTTTCTTTTGTTGTCCAGCAATGTGCTATTCAATTTCTCAACAGAGAAGACAACGCAAGAGTTGTGGAATAAACTTTCTTTAATGTACGAGATGGCATTTGTATCGAACAAGGTATTCATCATGAAAAATTATATAATTTGAAAATGAGAGAAGGTGGGATTATGTCGAATCACCTCAATGAATTCAATACCTTGGTCATACAATTGAGTTCAATGGGTATTAATTTAGATGATGAGATTAAAGCAATTTTTTTGTAATGTTTTTTACCAAACAGTTGAGAAGGTGTGGTGATGGCAGTTAGCACTTTGGTGGCTGCTAAAAGTAAATTAAAATTTGATGATGTTGCAACCACACTTTTCAATGAAGACATGAGGAAAAATTAAGAGCCTTCATCTGGAGATGCATTAACTGTTGTAAGTACTGACAATAGAGGAAGGGGTCAAGATAAAGGTAGAAATAACGATAGAGGAAGATCGAAGTCCAGGGGCAGAAATAGTGATTGTTGGTTTTGTGGCAAACTAGGTCACATAAAAAAAAACTGTTGGAACTATAAAAAAGCATAGGAAAAGGTGATCAAGAATGAAGCCAACACAACATATCAAGAAGATGCAGGTGTTCTTATTTTAATCGAAGAAGAAATTCCAACTAATGGTTGGTTGCTTGATTCAGGTTCATCATTTTATGTCACTCTATGCAAGGAGTATTTCAAAAATCTACAAATTGGTTACTTCAGTAAGGTTTTTCTTGGTAACGATGAATCTTGTGATGTTGTTGGAAAAAGGGGATATTTCATTAAAATTGAAAAATAGTTATACTTGGTTGTTACATGATGTTAGATATGTTCCCCAACTCAAACAAAATGTAATCTCGACTAGACAATTGGGTTCTCAAGGTTATGAAATTAGTTTTGAATATAATAGATACAAAGTTAAAAAAGGAGCCTTGGTAATTGCAAGGGGCAGCAAATTAGGCACCTTGTATGTAATAGAGAGTCATGTTGAAGTGGGAGTTGTTCATCCTACTTTAGATTCGTCATTATGTGAAATATGGACTGTCTAGAAAAGTTTTTTGGATCAATTAGATGCTAAAATTGATTTTGTTATTAATGATTTTTTTAGTATGCTTAACACTGAAAGTTTTGGGGATCAGTTAGATGATAGTGAGCAGGTTGATGCCAAAGAACCTGGGGCAACTAAAATTGATGGTGATTCTCAATTGGGGCAGAGTGCAGGTTGTGATACTTCAGATTCTTTGAATGTCATTGGATGGGGTCTGATAGATGCTTTGATGAAGATTGTTCCAAGGGAGAAGTTTGAGTTTTGTAAGACTTCTCTTGGCATTGTCACATTCTAACAATAAGCCTAGAGAGGGGGTTATCTCGGTGCAACTCTTGCAGCTTGAATTGGATTGCAAGTGGGAGATTGTTGGTGTAACGTTTACTCTTTTTGCAGCCCAATCCTCGTATTGTAATGACTCCATGTTTTGTAACCATTGTCTCTCTTTGTAACGACAACATCTTGCATGTAACTGTTGGCTTTTGAACTTCCTTCATGGGTGTTATGTGTGAGGTCTTTTCTTGGGAAATAGATGGTGAGAAAAGAGGTTAATGTGAAGCATAGAGCTGCTACTAGTATGAATTTATTGTATGGGTAAAACCAAAGAATTAATAAAATGAGAATCCCTTGCTGAAAGTGGATGTAGCCATTATTGGGCGAACCACTATACAATATAGCATCTTCTTGTTTGTGATATTTCATTTTTCAATATGTTTTTATTTTTTGCATTTTCTTTAAT
>VDFB02105382.1:0-87745 GCA_007258455.2 Sequoia sempervirens | reverse complement strand
GATGGGCCAATAGAGAAATAATAAATAAAAGACAAAAAAAAAGGGGGAAAATAAGAGTGATATCTAATCACATTATTTTTGTTCACTACAAATGATTTTCAAAAGAGAGAGTGATCCAAAAAAATAAAAGTAGATATGAAAATGGAATAAGACTAAGGACAAGTCAAAGAGAAATAATAAATAAATGATAAAAAGAAAGAAAAGTAAGAGTGATATGTAAGCACATGATTTTTGTTGGCTGCAAATGATTTCAAAAAGAGAGAAAGATCCAAAAATTGAAAGTAGATATGAAAATGAAACAAGATTAAAGACAATTCAACAAAGAAATAATAAATAAAAGACAAAAATAGAGAAAAGTAAGAGCGATATCTAAGCTCATGATTTGTGTTCAGTGGAGATGATTTTCAAAAGAGAGAATCATCCAAAAACTAAAAGTAGATATGAAAATGGAATAAGATTAAGGACAAGTGAACAAAGAAATAATAAATAAAAGATCAAAAAAAAGAAAAGTAAGAATAATAAGGGACATGAAGTACGTGAGAATGTTTCAATAGTTGTTATAGCATTTGTTGATTTGATGTACAATATTGGACCAATAATTGTGACTTTAAAATTGTTCTAGTGTTGATGATGACTACCCATAATTGAATGAAATGTATTCCTCAAATATAAAAAGAAACAAATCATGTGATGCCACATCAACACACTAATGTATTCCTCAAATCAGAGAAGTGATATCCAAATACATGATGTTCACAACAAATGATTTCCGAAAAAAACCAATGAACATCCCAACGGACTATTTGAGCAAATCATTTACTCTTGACTTCAGAATTAATTTGTGACAGCCCACTAATTTATAAAGTAAAAAGCCAATAAACATCCCAAGGGACCACTTGAGCAAATGATTTACTCTGGACTAAGAAAGACCACTGTCTGATCTTTCCATTGCGTCAGATTTAATTTGTGACAGCCCACTAATCTATAACGTAAATAATTCGAGGTATTCACCAGAGTTACAAAAAAGTTGCCGAATAAATCCTGACCTCAGCTCTTTTATACTATTACTCTTGTTCAACAGTGTACGCCACTGACACAGACACTAATGCTCAATTTCCTGAATCTTTTCAGTGACAAAGGTGGTGCCATTTCAATGATGTGCTACTTCGCACTATTGTACGTAATTTCTAAGCCTTAGCCTTCCTGCAACAATTAAACATGTTATTAGAATGACCTGTTGGTAAATATTTTTTTTACCATATCCCATTCATTTCCTTATTACGGAAAGTCTCATAATCTAAGTATTCAAGTCTACTATATATTTTGTAATCTAATCTTAGATAGAATCACAGATAGAATCTCTTCAAGTAGATCAAACTTCATATGTCAATGTTTTATGAACACACCAACTTATCAGGAAAGTAATTTCCTCCTTCAAAATCTAAATTTTGATAAGTCATTTTAGAAAATATCACAAAGAAACATTCATATACTGCTAAAATAACATCGATATCTCCTTTTGGCTTCTAAATATGACGTGCCCAATTATCAAGAAAAGACAATGTGGCTCTAAAACCCATTAATTTACAAATCAAAAACATGCGATGAAATAACCAATGTCATCGACTATAAACCTTAGGATTAATAGCTAGAACAAGATTAATAACTAGAATATGTAAAGCCCTAGGCCTAGAGACCATAGGAAACAACCAACTAAAAAAATGTAGAAAATTAAATCACTACAAAATAAATCTATTGAAGCTCACAATATATTTTTGATAAAGGATAAAATTAAGAGGTTTTGAAGGTGCTCAACCCTTATACAATTGGATTTTTGAAAAGGTCCAAACTAGTGTATAATTTTAATTTGAATAGTCACCTATTTAGAGTATTTAGTTTATAAAATAAAAAATAATTTCAAAATTCTAGAGTCTCTTATTTTCTAGAAGCTTCATAATTTAGGATTTTTCTACTAATATTCTCAACTTAAGGTTAAGGGAAAACAATCCAAAATCAAGAGATAATAAGGAGGGCACCGTACTTGTCCACTCTTAATGTCAACCTCCATCATGCCAAGTATTCCTCATAGCTTAAAAATATTGTGTTTTTTCATATTTTTGGTAAATACTAGTTGTTTGTTAATCACTAGAATAATTGATGTAGGAGCATCCAATGGTGTAGGAAAATCTTTCATCACGCAAAAAATGTTTTTCCTTATTTTCTTTAGTTGTTTTGACTTACATGATGACACTTTAGGGGTGTAAGATAGTCAGAAGTCAAAAAAAGTGAAAAACAATCATTTACTATTTTTAGTAAATTGGCCTAAACAGGATTGTAAGGACCTAAAAATTTACCCCAAGGAGAAGAACTGAAAAAAATTCTGGTCATAAAAGAATTGTCTTAATACACTCAATGGTTTGGGAGATATCAAAGTTTTCATTCTGGAAAATTTTTCCAATGCAACTTCAAATTCATATATGAAGACTTTAGACGCTCCATAACAACTTGAAAATTCAACGAACTGATCTCTAATGGGTTTTGGCGTTGTAGATCTCTTTGAGAGCTTTCTAATGATATGCAATAATAGTAAATTAGACATCTGTATCAAAAGTTATGGCCCCACAAAGTTGCCCCTCTAAAAAGTGAATTTTATTAAAATTTCTTCCTAGGCCAGAAATCAAAAGGCGGGACTTTTGGTGCCAAAACAAAAGACAAAGTTGAACTTTCTAGAACATTCTAGGGCGGTTATTGGGGTAAAATAAAAAGGGTTAAGTGGGGGTTTCTAGAGTGGCTCCATTAGTGCAGATTGTGGCTCTGAATAATATATTTTGTTGTAATGAATCAAGCCCATGAGGTTGTAGCATGTAAGTTTTGAATCTGTAATTTCATTTTCTAAAAATAATTGAAAGTCAGTTACTTTTTTGTCTCGCATCTTCTATGTTGGTATCTATTGTTATGATTTGTGTGGGTTTCGGGTGGTGTGGCCCCCATCAATAATATTGTAAACTGACAAATTATATTTAAACAAAGTCTCAAATGTAATATGCATCAATCTCTATATGTTTGGTTTTAGCATGAAAGAATGGATTATTTGTAATGTTTATTATGTTTTGGTTATCATGAAATAGAGTAGTGGTAGAATATTGACCAAGACTAACCTCAAATAAAAAATTAAATCTAAATTGTTTCCTTTCTTTACTATTATTTTACCTTGCATGATGATAAATATGGAGTTCATTTATTTTCACTATTTCATGTCATGGAAATTTCAATCAAAGTTGAAAATTAAAAAACAACTACATTATTTTAGGCTATCATCTATATCATTGCCCCAATTTGAGTATGTAATGTCAACCAAAGAAATTGAGAAGTTCTAATATTGGTCTTATTTAGATTAATGACTCATGCCCGAATACAACCAATAAAGTTACACGTCTTTTGTTCTATTATTTTATTTTCTAAATCAAATTTAAAAATATAGCCACTATTTTATATTGATAAGCATCTTTGGATAGTAAACCAAACTTCATCAAATACAGTGGGCTCATTAAAAACATGTTGAACTATTTTTTCTATTTGATATACATGATGTTTATTGATGAGCATGCATGCAAGTACATCATTTCTAGCTACTACAATTAATTGTATAATCGAATAAAATCATCCACATGCACAAAAACATATTCCTCATAAGCCACAAAAGATCGTTTCCAAATTGTATAAAATATATTAAAGCATATTTCAATTAAATGGTGCACATCATTCACACCATAGATCAACTATCACAACCCATTAAGAAGGCCCCCAAACTACATGGCATTACATTTTTGTTGACTCACAGCCAACCAGGAACTAAAACAACACACCTTATTATTATTATGCTATAAATTGTTTGCACTAAACAAAAGGACCCATCAACATTAACTTAGAATAAATTGACCAAATGGCCATGAATATTGCAATATCTAAAACCTAATCTATCAAGCTATGACTAGTGAAACCTTGTTATGTCTTCAACTTGTATGTATACCCTTTTAACTAATGTTCAATCATACTCCTATGGACCTACCAAATGTCAATGAAAAATCACTTTTGTAAATGGCTTTATACCACATCATCAAACCATGGCATTTGAGTTATCACCACCTAAACCACATCACCTACATGATGAAATAACACTTGCATATTTTATTTTTTTGGACAATTAGAAAGGAAGGAGGTATATATAATAAATTTAGAATAAAATACACATAGGTTAATACAATATTATACTCTTTATTGAATTGAGCATATCATCCATTAGAGAAATAAAGGAGACCAAATATCAATACTTACCTTGACTTTCCAAACCCATCTTGAGTGGATGTTAATGATAAATGGATATTAATAATAATGATTGAATAAGAGGAATGATTTTAAAATGAGAGTAATTTAGTTTTTCATAGTATATATTGAATCATACATATATGAATCAATGGGTTATTTTCAGGTAGGTTAGTAGAATAGATTAATAAACAAAACCCAAAGAAACTCTGAAATACATTGAAAGCTTAAACAAATTAAAATAGTTATACCTGTTACTCGTTGCTTCCATGATTCCTTTCCATAGCACCTTCTAGCTTGTAACAATTGTGATTGTTGCCCTTAGATTTGTGTGTGTGAGCAGATGATTTTGACCAAGCCCTTTACAAGTTTTGAAGGATTTGATGAAAAAATTCCTATGACAAATCACTATGCCTATGAGTAAATAATCAAAGTGAATAAGCTAAATGCAAAGTAAAATCTAAGAATAAATGTCTATAATAATGAAGTCGTCCCAAAATGTGAGCAAAATTGGCATTCTATAGAAAATGCAATTTTGGATGGGTGGACGAGATTGAAAGCTAACAAAGCCTAAAATTAGTGGACATTATTTCATCTAATAATCCCTAATTAGGGTAAGGGAAAAATTATTAAATGAGTGGTCAATATGTCATTTGAGAAAATCGAATCGGCGGTCAAGAATAAATGTGATAATTAGTCAAAAATTAAGAAGATAAAGACTGCTTGATTTGTAAGATTTTGAAAAATCAAGAGGATAAAGGTTGAATTGAAAAGAAGATTTGAAAAATCAAGAATTTGCTCAATTACTTGATTTTTGGAAGAAGATTACCATTTTGAATTAAATTAATTCAAAATATGGATTTTGTGTGACAATAAATAATTGATTTTCAGATTATTTACCAAAATGAAGTGACAATTAATAAAATGAAATCATTTTAAATAATTTCATTTATTTAAAATGAGAGAAATGTTAAATTAGGTTATTAAATAATTAAAGATAATCATTTAATTTAGATGATTATGACTAATAATTAAATAAATTAACAAATTCATTTAATTATGAAAATTAGTGACATACTAAATAAATAAATAAAATTCATTTATTTAATAACAGGAATACATAAGGAATTAGATAAATTACGGAATTGCCGGTATTGGCATGGTGTGATGGTTTATAGGTGGCATTGTTGTTCTCGCCACCAAGGTTCAAACCCCGTTGGGGTGGTATTGTTGAATGGTTGTATCCGGTTCATAGCTCCAGTCAAAAGCATTTACCCCTTGAATAAAATAAAATAAAATTATGGAATTTATTTAATTGTAAGAAGATAATAAACCATTAGTGATGTATCGAATAAATAAATAAAATTTATTTATTTAATAATTATGAAGAATAAAAGAGATATGAATTAATTAAATAATTATGAATTATTTAATTAATAGTCGAATGTGGACCAAGGACATAATTAAATGTTATAATTATGCTAGGACAAAAGTGGTAAAATAGAGCTTGCAGGCCTAGGTCATTTTTAAGTGTCTACATATTTCCCCTCTTTGTCACAATGTAGCATGTCACATTGTGACAAAAAAAATAAGTCAGAAACATGCCCCAGTGAAGGTACAAAGTATCGATGCCCCCTCAAGATTTTTTTTGAATTTTGGCTAGGTGATAGAAAAATTTGGAAAGTGTCTTGATAAGTCAATTTACTGATCCGAAAGACAATGGCTTAGCCAGTTTCAAATTCTAGTGTACATTTAGAGTAGCCAAAAGGGTGGACAAAGTTGGTCAAAAGGACCTCCAGTAATAAAAGACTTGAAAAATGTCATTTTGACTTTATAAATAGGTTGACAAAGGGGTAAAAGTCAATTCATTTTCACTATTCACCTTAGCAATTTTGAGAGCGCCGAGCGAAAAGGACTATAGCAGACATGGTGATTGCAGTGATCGAGCATTGCAGAGAGATCATGCAAACCCACAGGCAACCTGAGGGCTCAAATTCAATGGTATGTACCCCTAACCCACTTTGCCATTTTATCATTTATGTGTAAAATTTAGGGTTTTAGGGTCAATAACAACTGCACTGCAACGCATAGGCATGCATGTTCGACACATTTGATGGGTTGCGACACAATCAAAAAATATTTTTAGGATAGGTCCACTGATTATGTCACATTCCCAAGAAATTGTGATGCATTTGCCAAAACGAGCCACAATTGATAGGAAAAATGACGCATTCACAATAGGGCGACACATTTGAGGTCAAAAGCTGATGCATATGATTTAAATGATGCACATGTCAAAAGTCATGATGCAAATGCCCTATTGTGATGCAAGCTGCAGACACAACGACACATTCGACATATCACGACACAATGGAAGTACAGAATGATGCAAACGCTTCCTCGTGATGCATTTAAATTTGACTTTGACCAAAGCTAATTTTGATGGGTTTCAAATTTTTAATGCTCTTGAGTGACACAAATGATAATGATGATTGTCTATAAGGTATTGACGTGTTGCTTGATCATGTACAGAGACAACTAGCACCCATCTATACGTGGGAGAGCAGGCCATCAACCTTCTGATTCTAAGATCAGTTGAGTTCGTGAGAGTGACGATGGTTGATGCGGGTGGGTTTATATTATGTTTCCTATATGCCCATTATTTGGGCGAATAGGGGACTGTTGACTGTGTTGTGCGAGAGATGGAACTCAGAGACATGTTCTTTCCATTTTCCAACAGGAGAGGCTACCGTGACTCTAGAGGATGTCTTCTATATTCTCCATTTGCCTATTCGAGGAGAGTGGATCGTCTATGACCCTCAACATGGTTATCAGACCTTTATAGCCTAATATCATGATGAGGGTGCAGGAATTGGCATAAAGGGATACAAGATCCGCTAGGATTTTATGGCAGAGCACTATGGTCGGTTTGATGCATTGTTGGTGACATTGATCGACAGAGTCCTGATTCCCAACCACTATAGTCACAAGTTTCCCTTTGGGTGGGGTGATGTTCTAGTGGGAATTAGGTGAGACAGGACAGTTTATGCCTAGGGGCCTTGTTTTTTAGGCATGCTATACCATCAGCTCCATGAGGTGGCCCACAAGAGGGCAAAAAGCATTGGATGTGGTATGACACTTCTGATGATATGGGTCTGGGAGCATGTGGCCATATTCTGACCTCCTATCTAGAGACCACAACTATCAGAAGGGATGCCATATGCTTATTAGTATGCTAGTGCTCTTCAATAGACGAAGGTGGGAGAGATAAGTTGGTGGCATCATCAGATCGATACCATGATTTCCTTCATTTGGAGGCCCTACAAAGACTGTGAGCAGTGGGACATTTGATGAGGATGACTATCTAAGCTTCTATAGACAATACTGTTACTTGATTGGGAGGATAGTGTTGAGTCAGCTCATCATAGAGATGTATTTGCCACAATGTGTACTAAGACAATTTGGAGAGCAGCAGGGTGTACCGATAGGTACAACTGAGTATGCCAGATCTTTGAGGGAGGGAGCCTAGGGTCCACCTATTCTTGTACCATTTTCCATACATTAGATTGATGGGCTAGTGGCGTAGAAGTGGGGATGGAGGGGTGGGATTGTAGATCTAGGGACGACCGCTGACTATGACTTGTGGTGGGAGGCACATCAACCAGTGCCACTGAAAGATCCAGATGGGACATCGTCGATTGATAGGCGATCAGTTATACCACGTGTGCCATGAGCTGGGCAAGGGGGTAGAGGGAGAGATGGAGGTAAAGGAAGATGCAGAGGTGGAGGGAGAGATGGAGATGACATAGATGATGGCGATGAAAAAGGGGATGGTCAGAGACAGAGGAGAGATGGCAGGAGGTAGGGTAGGAGGGTGAGATAGAGTGCAACGAGAGGGGAACTAGATGCTATCCTAGAGGAAATCAAGGAGAAGGAGAGAGAGGAGGAGGAGCCTAGATGGGAGTAGGGGGATGTAGGTCATGAAGAGCACGTGGCCAAAGAGGAGCATGTGGCCAAGGAGGAGGCTAGATAGGATCAGGAGGTCGAGGAGGAGGAGGCTCAACTAGAGGCCGAGATGGAAGTTGATATGCCATGGGGGGAGGAAGTCATAGGAGAGGAGGATATAGGGGAGGATGATGAGGATGAGGCCATTGATGAGGCTGAGATATTGTTGAGATAGAGCATAGTGGAGGGAGAGGAGGAGGTACCATCCAGCTTGAAATTTTCCCATGACGCCATGACAAACTAGAGGGTGGCAGACTTATAGAGGAGATGGGATGAGAGTGTTGCACAGGTTAGATCATTATAGGTAGAGTTAGAGGTGACATGGGTAGAGTGAGATCAGGTAGTGATCCACTAGCAGGAGGCAACACAGTGGTGTACAGAGTTTGCACGACTATGTGCAGGACCATCAATAGATTTGGCACGTGAGTTTGGTAGGGTCAATGTAAGGCTTGGGCGATACAGGCAGTTATATGAGCAGGCCATGCCAGTCAAGATGAGATATCCCACTTTTACTACCTAGACATAGACAGGTAGTGGCAGTAGGTCGGGCAGTGGAAGTGGTAGCCTGAGTAGTGTAGAGGGCTTGACCTCTTGAAGGCATACTTTGAGTCACAAGTCCCATCATAGAAATTCCTCCAGTCACAAATCAGGGCACTCACATGGGTCATCAGGTTCAGGCCATAGATCAGTACTTGGTCTGCCTCTAGTGACAGACCCTTTGGCCTCACAGAGTAATGCCATAGTGTCATCACAGATGCATTTTACCATGGAGATGATTCCATCAATGTCAATTCCATTCGGTTCACAGACAAAGGATACTATAGTTCCACCGATTACCTTAGTGATAGGCACAGGTCCTTAGTCATCACACTCTTTGCCACAAGGGGGTGAGGAGAGCATTTCATAGGGACATGCTTACTATATTTGGCTTCATGTTTCAGATTTTATGTTATGACACATTATGTATTGACTATTGAGCCTACAAGCTCTATTTTTGGGATATCCCCTGACTTTATCTTGTGACATTTTTTATTTTTTTGAGATGATATATATGATGCAATTTTGATGCGGCCTATATGCGTGTCATTTGATTTATGCATTTATGATGTATGTTTATGTGATGCCTATGTAGATTATGCATTTATAATGAATGATGGTGTTATTAATATGTCATGTCATGTATGTCTTATGATGGTTACCTATGGTGTGATGCCATGATAATGCAATTCTTATTGATGTCATGCTGACATTATGCTATGGAATGTATTTATTTGAATGGATGCCATGTTTATGATTATGTTAATGCATGACTATGTATAATGCAATAAGGATGATGTATGTATGGACCTAATGCAATGTCTATATGATTATGTATGCATTTAGGTTTTTTTGTGTCATAGGATATCATCGAGGGATAGACAAGAGAAGATGAAAAGACAAAAGGAAATGCATGTTAGTTCCTAGACCAAATCCTTCAAAATTTTACCATAGAACTTTAATATTTATTGCTCTTAATCATCATTTGGAAAATTGTTGTGATGGCCAAAAAACACCATGATATGACATAAACCAAGGTGTGCAAGGTTGTACCATCACATAAGACAAGTAGTCATAGAAAGGGATGATCACAACTCAGACTAAGGGTGCAGTTGCCCCAGTTTTTTTGTCATAACCAACCATAAGTAGAAAAAGAAAAGAAGGAGAAGTCATGAAACATCGTTGCTTCTCTAAATCCTATTTCCAGGACATCCTCGAGAAACTAGAAACATGATTTTCTAAAAGGACAAAATAAAGTCATCACCATAATACGTCATTGTTTTTCTAAATCCCATAGTTAGGACATCGCTGAGAAACTAGTAACATGAGTGTCAAAATACAAGATAAATGTCATGATACGTTGCCACTTCTCTAAATCCTATTGCCGAGATCTCGCTGAAAAACTAGTAACATGATGAAAAAACTAGAAGATAAGCGTCAAGTGTTTTCCAAGTGTGTCTGGATGCCAAGTGTTTTAATGTCAAGATGTCAGGTTTGATGATGTTGAGATGCCAGGGTGTCAAGGTTCTGACGATGCCAAGATGACAAATGTCGAAGATTTCCAAATTCAAGGACACATCTTGAATAATGTTGACGTCGAGAGGATTGATCTGTAAATGTCTAAAGAGATCCCTCAAAATGTTAGTGACAGTGAAGATGCCTAGGAAGGACACATCCTAAGGAATAAATGACAGAGTTTTTTCTCCAGAAGCACACATTTGAAAGATATCGATGTCAAGAGGAGTGATCTTTAAATGTTAAGAGGATCCCTCAAAATGTTAGATGACAGTGACGATGCCTAGGAAGGACACATCCTAAGGCATAAATGATAGAGGCTTTTCTTCAGAAGGACACATCTGAAAGATAACCAAGAGTTGACTATTTGATTGGTTATGATAATTTAACTTGTTTTGACCAAATTTGATTGAAGTTGACTGAATTGAATTGTGTCAACTACATGTCGATGTTGTCATGCTGGTGTAATTGTCATGTTGAATAAATGGTTGCCATAATTTGGTTACAGTAATTGGCTTATTTTGAGATGACTTGTTTGACTTGAAGACTTTTTGACATGTGTGCTAGTGTAATGTCATGAACCCTAATGGACTAACCTAGTGCAGTCTTAGGGGCTCATCGACAGATGGCCTTGTCTAAGTCATACACTCAAAGACCTCGTAGTTCAACATAACCAATGACTTTGTATTGATGACCAAAGATTGTGTCAGGATTTTATTTTGACAAACCTAAAAGGACTGACCTAATGTCTCAGGGACTTGAAGATGAGTCTTGCCTACATAGCAAATGTGGGGAGACAATGTAGTTCAGACAAATGACAAAGACTGATTGATTGACATGATAGAATTTCAATGGGAAATGATTTCGTTTTGTATTCTTGAGATAGTTTGGCATTTGTTGGGGTTTCTTTAGGACGTTTTTAATTTTTATGTCTTTTTTTTTTAGGATGTTTTGTGATGTTTTTGTCTTTTTTTTAGGATATTTTGTGATGTTTTTGTCTTTTTTTCCAAACATTTTGCGATGTTTTTGTCTTTCTTCAAGACATTTTGGGCTGTTTTTGTCTTTTTTTAGGACTTTTACAATTGTCGAGACCATGTGTGATACCCACTGCGATCACATGATAAAATTTATGCCCCTAGTTAGGTCCAAGACATAGCCAATTTTAAAGGACATGAAAGGGATATGCATGTGATGCCAGATGGATGGTATGTAGGGCTGAATGTCAACTATTTGTCAACCATGAGAGGAGGGGTATGATGTACTATCAAGTGTCATGGTGGTGACAGAAAATGAGCTTCATCATAAGCCAAGATAGATAAAGTGACAGTAGATGGTAGAGCAATGATTGACTACGCATGGCGCCTGTTTGCTAGGTTTTCGCCATGGTACTTATCCAAAGTGCATGTTTGTTAGGTTTTCACTTTTGAATTTTTTTTTCTTTTTTACTATTTTTGACATTTTTTCATTTTTTTTGGTGCTGCCAAGACGCCTGTTTGCCAGGTTTTCATCAAGGAAACATTTTTTTTGTATTTTTAAAGTTTTCAGCTCGACTTTTTGATGCTATGCATAGAACTTGTGGAGATGTAGGCTATTGATAGGTTCTGTCAGTTGTTCTCCATCTAGATTCACCAGTTGATAAGCTCCAAAACCAAAGGAGGATATAATGATGTAGGGACCTAGCCAATTTGGTTTGAATTTTCCAAGTTTTTCTCTATCTGCCTGATTCTTAAGATTCTACATGAGGACTAAGTCACCAATGTCAAACTTCATGACCACAACTTTCTTGTTGTAACTATGACAGAGATGATTCTGATATTCCTGTAGATGGTTCAGGGAATTTTTTTGTCTTTCCTCTAACATCTCCAGCTCATGTAGACGTGACTGTCTGTATTTTTCATTGTTGGTAAAACCCCTTAGGGAGACTCATAGGGAAGGAATTTCAACCTTGATGGGAAAGATGGCCTTAGCTCCAAAGACCAAGGCAAATCGAGTGGCTCCTGTGGGTGTACGAATGCTAGTGCGGTAAGCCCATAGAACAGGGTTAAGTTGAATATGCCAGTCACAACCAGTGTCATTGACAGTCCTTTTCAGGATTTTAACAACGGTTTTATTTGATGCCTCGACTTGACCATTTCCCTCCAGGTAATACAGAGAGGAAAAATGATGTTGGATGTGAAATCACTCACATAACTCATGAACGTCTTGGTTTTTAAATAGATGTCAATTGTTAGTGATGATGGATTGTGGAAGACCATATCGGAAAATGATGTGGTTAAGAATGAATTTGGAGATTTGTTTGTCAGTTATGTATGTTAGGGGGATGGCTTTGATCCACTTCATAAAATACTTAATGGCAGTGATGATGTATTTGTGGCCATTTCACGAGGTAGGATGGATCTTACACATGAGGTTGAGTCCCCATTATGCGAATGACCATGGAGAAGTGATTGACCAAAGTTCCTGCACTGGAGCATGAATCAAATCACTATGAATCTGGCATTGGTGACAAGTCCTGACATATTCTAGTGCATGTTTCTCAATGGTCGGCCAATAGTACCCAAGTCTCATTATCTTCTTAGCCAGAGTAGGACCACTCAAATGAGACCCACACATACGCTCATGTACTTCACATAAGGTTGTGAGTACTTCATTGGTGTCAAGACATCTAAAGTAGGTGTCGCTAACAATGGCATAACTTGTGACTTTTTCAGATAAAAGACTTCCTCTAGTTATTAGAAAGATTAGGGAGAAGAGTTTGGGACTTAAGCTAGTCATGAATGTCTTAGTACCAGGGAGAATCAGGACCAACAAGCTCGTAGACCATCTCTTATTCTGGAATGTCATAGTCAGGGACCAATATTTGTTCTACCAAGAACTCCAACTAAGGCATATTGCTTGGAATGCCAAGGAGAGAGCCGATTGTAGCCATTGTATTTGCTACCTTGTTTTGTGCTTTTGGAACTTGCTCAAAAGTCACCATGTGAAAATATGTCTGAAAGTTGTCAACCATTCATTTGTAGGGCATTAGTTTCTCATCTTTAGTGTTGTAGTCATCGTTAAATTGGTTGATGACTAACTAAGAATCCCCATAGACATATAGTGCTCTAATTTTCCATTTTATTACCATCCTAAGTCCTATGACCAGTGCCTCATTATTCACAACATTATTGGTACATGGGAAAGCTATGCAGAAGGATTTAGGAATGGAATCTCCTTGAGGGGTGACAAATAGGATTCCTACCACTGAGTCATGATTAGTATGCAATCCATCAAAGTAGAGTTTCCAAGGTGACTTAGGTTTCGTATAGAATATTGACTCATTTGGGAAATCTACCACTAAAGGGTGATCACTTTGTATAGGTGTGTCTTCCAGTTGGTCTGCTATGACTTGTACCTTTGTTTCCTTTCTTTCTACATATTGAATATCATATTCGCTCAAGATCATTACCCATTTTTCCAGGCATCCTATCAATGCTACATGACTTAATATATATTTGAGGGGGTCAATTTTTCCTACCAACTGTGTCTCATGGCTCAACATATAATGTCTTAGCTTCTAATCTGCAAAGACAACTATTAGAAAAGCACGTTCAATTTATTTGTAATTTAGTTCATACCCGACCAGTGTCTGACTGATATAATATATGGCCCTTTCTTTCTTGTCATGGTCATTTTGTGCCAGTAATTCCCCCAGTGTTGATATAGTGGCTGAGATGTGTAGAATTAAAGGCTTTCCTTGAATGGGAGGCATAAGGACTAGTAGTGAAAATAGGTAGTTTTTGATTAGTTGAAAGGCCTCTTGGAATTTATCTATTCACACAAAAGGGATTCCCTTGCATAGAAGATATTGGAATGGTTGACACTTGTCAGCCAATTGCACTATAAAGCACCGAATAGATTGCACCTTACCTTGTAATGTTCAAAGTTCACTTATTCCTCTAGGAGGAGGCATGCCCATGATGGATTTGACTTTAGCTAGATCGACCTCAATGCCTCTTTGAGAAACTATGTATCCCAAAAGTTTTCCAGATGTTATGCCAAAGATGCATTTCTTAGGATTTAGTCAGACTTTGCATTCTTCCAGTCTCTTGAAAATTGTGTCTAATACCTTCAGATGGTCTTTTCTTGTCACTGATTTAGCCAAAAGGTCATCTATGTAATCTTCCATTATCTTATGCATCATATCATGAAAGATTGTGGTCATAGCTCTCTGATACATGGTGCCTGCATTTTTAAGAACAAAAGGCATGACATTCCAGCAATATGTACCCTAAGGGCAAGTAAATTTTGTTTTATGTGGTCTTCCTGGATAATAAAAAATTGATTGTAGCTTGAGAAACCATCCATGAGGGACAACATCTCATATCCTGTCATGAGGTCAACTATGATATCTATATTTGGCAACGTAAAGTCATCTTTTCGGCATGCTCTGTTTAAGTCTAAAATTTGTGTAGACATGGATTATTCCATTTGGCTTTGTTACTAGCACAAGGTTAGATATCCATTCAACATAATCAATAGACTGTATGAACCTAGCATCTAGAAGTGTCTTCAACTTAGCCTTGGCTAATAGAGTGACCTAAGGATACATTTTGCGTAACTTATGTTTAACTGGTTTGGCTTTCAACAATAATGGTAGATGGTGCAAAACCAATTCTGGGTCTAGTCCTGGCATGTCGGCATAGGACCATGCAAAGTTGATTTTAGGGTCTGCAAAGAATTTGTGAAATTTCAGTTTTTTGTTCTTCAGTCAAGGATGTGGCAAAGAGGGACATTTTGGGATCTTCTACTATTGATATGTTGGCTTCAATGGTGTCCTCTATGAGCATAGTTGATTTATCTTGAGTTATGAGAAGAATGTCTAGTCCTCCATATTTGGGTGCCTCAGAGAGGTTTTCACCCATAGATAAGTCCTTTATTTTTACTCTTTTTTCGTCAGAAGGTGCCTTTTGGTTTTCACCTAACGATATTTCATTTTTTGCTTTATTCTTATTTTTAATTTTGTGACAGGAGGATGAATCAGTCTCCCCAAAGTAAGCTGCACAATCTAGGTCAATGGAAAATTTGGCCTTGTGATCACCACTAGGTATGCCCTCATGTAATCCCATAAACTCTGTGATGGCCTCATCATTTTGAAAGGTGTCCAGGACTGGCGGGCCATGTTGGTCCCAATCAATTAGTTGCGGGTAGACTAAGGAAATTCCATCTTCAACGTTGGTGAATTGAGGGAAGGATGCTGAAAGCATGCAAAAAGATTCAAAGACAATGAAGATGAAGTTTTAATCATCCAATTCCACATCAGACTCTATCCAATATTCCCCTTCACTTGTCTCATATTCGTTGTTAAAGTAAGGGGTGAAGGACTCAGAGTCATGGGTATCAATGCTATCTATCAATTCAGATGGATTCAAATGATGGTTATGGGGTTTAGATGGTGGGACTTGTATGTCATGGGGAAGGTAAATGGGATTGTGACTATTTGGTGCTTGATCAATTTTAAATGTTTTCCAAAAAAAAAATTTAGAGGTAAGCTCCCCATCTTCAAGGAACAGATCATCAAGGCAACAGTCACTTAAGGATCGTTGGGAGCTAAATTCCCACTCTTGGGAATTGGTTTCAGTAAAGGTTTCCTTAATAGTTTTGACACTTTCTGAAGCATGCACATTCTCACTTGAAAGTCCATTGGTATGTCGATCATCATTGTTAGAAAATCCATACCCTAATCCAAGATACTTTAGTATTTTGAAAGATTCTATGGGCTCGCTTCGCCCAGTCTTATGTTTACCTAGGCCACTAGTTCCATCCTAGCCCTTAGCCTTCATCATGTCATATCCCTTGCCATATTTCTTAATTGGTAATGGGGGTAGGTATTCCATTTCCTTATAGAGCCATCTTGTAATATAGGAAATTTCCTCATTACTCATGTCTCCCCATTTGATGAAAATCATTTTTGGTGGAACTTTGAAAATTTCTTTGGGTTCCATTCTAAAACATGGGTGACCATAGACCTTTGGAGACTTGGGTATCATTGTGATTCTATATGTCATACGTAGTTTGAACTCTCCATAGCCTAGGTCCTAGATCTTGACATTAGACTCAGCTTTAGGAAGTGAGGGAGATGGTAGTGTGGTGGAAGTCATGGACGGAGTGGGCATGGAAGATGATGCCAGTGTGGATGGGTCAATGTATTTAGAAGAAGAAGAGTGAGGAGATTTTCAGTTGATGGGAACTCAATTTTTTAAAATACCCCTTAGGCTGGTACAATATTGAAAAGGGTCGTGGTCTCCATATATGGTGATTTTTGTGTTGTCAAATGGGAATTTCAAGCATTGGTGATTTGTGGTGGGGATGACCCTTAATGCAGGAATCCATGGGAAACCAAGCAAGATGTTTTCAGGTAATTCTAGATCCAGGACTTGGCAAGTTGTGTTGACAATGACTAGCCCAACTCTGATGGGAAGAGAAATAACGCCTCTAAAAGAATGTTCCTCGTCATCATATGCTTTTATGAATATGCTCTTTGTAGGGTCTACACATGCATTAGAAAATCCTAGAGCCTTAACCAGTTTTAAGGAGCATATGTTCAATCTAGCTCTGCCATCTACTAAAACTCTTCTGACCTTGTGCTTATGGATGAAAGTTTTGATATGTAGTGCATTGTTATGGTTGGTCTTGGGTGACAAATAATCCTGATCAGAAAAGGTGGCATGATGAGGTGTAGTGAGTATCCCACCATGGTTTCAAATTGGTTGAAATCAATATCCTTAGGGACAAATGACTCTTGCATGGTTTTATCCAGTATAGCCTTATGCATGGGAGAAATGTGAAGTAGCTCAAGTATGGAAATCTACGCAGGGGTTTTTCCTAATTGATCGATAAGGTTAAACTGACTCTTGGGTTGCCACTACTTCATGGATGAGCTAGGTTGTGGTTGTTTAGGAGATGGACTAGGTATGGTGATCTTACGTTTCCTAGCAAGATACAGACTAGCTATGGTGATCTTGTCACTTCGAATAGTGGTGTTGCATTGAGGTGCTCGTTTAACTGTGATGCATTCATCATCAATTCATACATTGTTAATGATAGGTCCACCAAAATAGTCATACTTGGCGCGGGTGTAATTGGCTTGATTATTATTTGTCTTAGGACCTAATGTGGAAGTGTTATTAGAACCATGGTCTTACAATGGGTTCTTATGGATGGTATGGTCAACATTTGATGGAAATTGTGGTCCACCCAATTTGATTATTCAGCTTTCAATAAGGTCTTGCACAATATTTCTACGTTGTCGACAAGATGATGTCTTATGTCCTTTAGCTCGATGGTACTCACAAAAATCATTATCATCCCACCATGATGTTTTAAATTTCCCTTGGTCATGCGACTTTGGTTCTTCAAGTGTGATGAGACCGTTTTGGAGGAGCTTTTTAAGGACATCCTCAATTGGTTCTCCCAACGCCTAGTATGTTTGTATTTTTGGGAATTGTCTTGTTTGGTGGAATTGTCCTTGACCTTGACTATTTTTACCATTTTCGTTGTTTGGGATGGCATTGGTAGGGGGTATCAGTATTGTTGTTGGTTTGTTTTGTTGTTGAACCCCTTTTAGAGCCAATATAGGACCCATAGTGTTGACAACCTTGGCATCAACAACACCGTCATTGGTAACATGTTTATTTTTGACCCAATACTTATTTTTGTCAGTAGGAGGATTTATAGTTGTGTTTTTAGGACCATATTTTAGCACTCCTTTTGCAATAAGAGCTTTCTCAACTTGGACACCCTTTTCGACTAGGTCTATGAAAGTTGTGCAACAATGCACTTGCAATCCATATTTTAAGGGGCCTAGAAGTGTTTGAATGAACATGTCAACCTTTTCCTTTTCGGATATGTCATGTGACAATGACTAGTGAGACTTCTCCATTTTTGGAAAACTAGGATGAACGTTTCACCAATGTCCTCTTGCATGAGATTGCATAATTAAGCTAGTAATAGAGGTTTCCATGTCAATGTTGTACGAGTAATTTTTTATGATTTTTTTCTTAAGTTCATCCCATGTTTTGATATCCTTTTGAGTGGAGAACCATTCAAGGGCAGGACCTGCAAGACTTTTAGAAAAGAGTCTCATCAATTATGTTTGTTCATAGGTGATGTCCATACAGTTGGTCATGAATTCTTGGACATGTTTGATAAGATTTTTCTTTCCTCTGTATTTGATAAAATTAGGTGACACATATTCTGGAGGAAATGGTGGCAAGTATAAGTTCATGTCAAAGGGATATATAGATAAATCATATGACACTTGTTATTTTTTGTCGGATATTTGCATGTTTTCTATGGTCTTCTCTAGACCCATAAAATTTGCTTGCAAGGAATTGATTATAGGGTCATGTGTGGCCCCATTCATTGGATTGATTGGTACACCATGGGTCCCCATTTGTTGTGAGTGGATGTTGGTGTGTTTTTGAGGAATGTGTTGTTGTGACATGTATGATGTGTTCTGATTTGCATGTTGTTGGTATTGAAAGTTTGGATTGGGGACATGTTGGTGGGTATGAATATGGGATGAATATGTTAGAATGTGTCCCCCAGCTATTTGGGTCGATATTTGAGGAATATGGCAACCATGAATATTTTGATGTGTGACTGATGCCATAGGTTCTGTGTTTTGATTGTCTTGTCCAAATTTTTAGGATTGTACAAGGGGAATGTTCGTATTTTGTCCTTGGGAGGTGATGGCATTAAGTTGTGTTGACGTGTTAACATTTGGTTGTGGTCCTTGAATAAGGAGATGTCATTTACCTCCTCTCAAAGGATTATGTAAGGTACCAATGAGAGGATTTGATGAAGATGCACTCATGGTACTAGAGGTAGTCATAAATGGAGGGTTTGAGTGGCTTGATGATGCCTCCATGGAATTTACCATAGTGGTAAATAGAGGATTGGAGTAACTTGCCCACATTTTCAAGGAACCAAAGGTGGCTCCAACAGATTGTGACGATATTGTGGATATTGTGGGCAGTGTGATGGATTGTGTTCCTCCAATGGATGTAGTGTTGATTGAATTGGAATTGTTTGGAATGTTGGAGGTAGCACTCATGGTAGTTGTGACATTTTGTGAGGTAGCATCAAAAAAGGTATTGCTTGTGTTGTTTGGAGGTTGACTACTATTGGACATGTTATGTGTATTGTTGACGTTATGGTCTAGAGATGTCGATCTCAAAGTATTAATGTCCAACCCATGGGGTAATTTAGCTCCTTGACTTAAAAGTATGGCCAAATATGTCTTTGTCATATAAGACCATTTTTTCTACAAAAAAGGCCGCCTCTAGATCTTGTGCTGCTACTTCTAGGTTTTCCTCAAGTATTTGTCTATATTCATCCTTACATAAGAATGGTTCAAAATAACTATTTGATGTGGATGGTATGGTCATGAGAGGTTGAGTATTTTTGTTGCTAAATGGGTTGTCAAACATCCAATTTGGGTCATATGTGTGATTGGTGATGTTGGAATTGGAATCTTGTCCAAAGTTTTCCATTTGTCTTTTCTTTCTTTGGAGTCTAGTTTCCACCAAAAAAGGAAATTGCTCAAGTGAGAGTGATGAGAATGACAACTAAATGCAAGAATGATGCTAGCCTATGTTTTTTTTTTTTTTGGATTTTTGATAATAAGGGATGACAATGCAAGACTATGTTTTCTAAAGGACATGACTAATGTAAATTGAAGAGTAGGATGACAAGTTATGACACTAAATTTTTGTGTTTTTGGAATAAGGGATGACAATGCAAGGTGATGATGAAGTTTGCCTAAGGAAATGATGAAGGAAAGTTGACAAGGTTGTCAAGGTCGAAGTGCCAAATGAGTACTAAGATGATAATGTTGACTAAGGACTAAGATGATTAATGCAAAGTCTAGGTTCAAAATGAGGACTAAAGATGGAAAATGAAAAGTCTAAGTTTAAAATGAGGACTAGGTTTGGACAATATTTGGAGAAAGGTTTTCCTAACCACTCTAAACTTAACTTATGTCTCAATTTTGGTTATCAAAAGGGCTTGCTAAGGAGACTAAGTGATGAGGTCAAAATGACAAGTGAGCCTTCCTAACTAGACTATTGAGTTGGAGGTTCTCACAAAAGAACAATGACTGAAAAGAGGAGTAATGACCAAGTCCCAAGATAACCTAGTTTTAAAGACAATGGTTTCACAAAGTGAGGTGAGTGAGCCTAATCCAAATTCTGCCAAGATGAATCCTAAGGAAAAGTTTATGCTAGAAATGACAATTATGACACCTAGCAAATGGAACTAACATTTGGAAAATTAATCCTATGGTGAAAATGGTAGCTAATGAATGCAAATGATAGATGTTTTGAGCAATTTCAGTTCTAGTTTCTGATAGAGACTTGTTGAAAAGATATTTGATAGTAGGCTAAGATGTTTGGACTTGAATTCTGGTCTGAAACAGGGTTTATTGTGTTTCCAATAAAATGTTTCGTTTGAGGTATCAAATGTGTTGTAGTAGTCAAATTTGGCATTCTAGGTAGAAAATGCGATGTAGTTTCATAAATGCAGCTTTTAAGATGTCAATTGTGGCTTAGTATAGCAGATGTGGCTTTATAGATAGAAAATGCAGCTCAAGATAGATAAATGTGGTGCTTGGAGCAGCAAATGTGTTTTATCAAAGTATATGTGTTGTAAATACTATCAAATTCAATGCGACAGAGTGAATGCGGTTTACAAATGCATTGCAAAATGTAAAAAAAGTCAACTTTTCTGATATTTTGGTCAAAAACCAAAATTGCTTAAAGTTTGACTATTTTTTTCCAAATGTTTGAGCATTTTTTGTTTTGTTTCAATATCCAAACACTAATACATTTTGGTATTTTTTTCGACGGTAGGTCGTCGGAATTCCGACAGCTATTCGTCGTTGTTTTTGCATTGGAATTTCGATGACATTTGAAACGTCGAAATTCCGAACCGGCATCCATCGAAAAAAATACCAAAATGTATCAGTGAAAAAACACTTGGAAAACATGATATTTTGTAAGTAATCAAACACAAAAGAGAACAAGTACAATCCTATGGTTAAGCCAGGACAATATCCTCTAGATTCCATGTGGGTTTCCCTAGCCGCATATCAGCAGCATGTGAATTCAGAAGCTTGGATGCATGGGCTCCCCTTTACAGTGCACTATCTTCTTAGGCCAACCAAGCTTCCAACTACGAAGATGTAGATTCCTTCACACCGACCAGTGTTGCGCTAGCAAATAGAAGGTTTTTGGCTACTAAATAATGGTGTTTAATTTGGGACCCCCATTCGAGTGGCCATACATGGGGTGCAAGATTAATCTCTTTTTAGGAGGCACTCCATCCTAAAGAGGTTAAGCTCAATAGGGTTTTAGGGAATACTACTTGGTTTGTATGACACATCTGCACTTGTAATATTAGGTTTTCCCTTAAGAATCACATTTATATACCAGTTAGGGGTAGCTCGGCTTTAGCTCCCTTTCTAGTTTGAGTCACCTAGAGGTGATGAAATCCCTTGGTAGGCCCAATTTCTAGAGGCAATAATCATTTCTTTTACACCTAGGATCGCATGACTATGCAAGGGGAGAGGATACTTTGGTTATTGCATTAGGGTTACACAAAAAAAAGTGGGTTTGGATTTCTAATCACCTAGTTTGCACAGAGTGAGATCATATTCACCTACCACTTTCAAACACAATCAAATAGAATTGAAAGCATGTTCATTTTAAATGCACCAAAAGAAATGTTTTCTATTCTAAAAAGAACAAGCACAATGTTTTGAAATAATTCTTGGGCACTCGAACCTTCAAAAGATAAGTTAGGAGTTTTATCAACTAGTCTTGGACCCACGAAATGTAACCGCTGCATGTTTCAAAAAAATATTAGTAGCACAAAACACACCTAGGCTAGGCAAAATGTAGAAGAAAATCATAATGCAGTAGAAAACTAGAATGCAAAACAACTAGAAAAGCCTGAATGCTAAATTTGGAAAGAAATTTTACTAAGAAAACACGTCACAACAAAGTGAATGCATCTCTCTATTTAGCAAATACGTTGCTGGCCCACGTTCTAGTTTAACAGGAAGATGCGTTGATTGAATCTTAAAATGCGGCTCAGTCTATCAAATGTGGCTTTCCCAACTACAATTGTGGATTAGTAGAGCGAGTGCAGCGTTTGATCTGTTGAATGTGTCATGATGCAACAGATGCGGCTCAAAAAAGTGTGAATGTGTTGTTTCGTACCTATACCTTTAGAAAAAGAGAGAAAACAAAAAATCGTACAGAAGCAAAAAAAAAAAGGTCAGGTTCACCAATGTGTCAATGGGTTATTTTTAGGTAGGTTAGTAGATTAGATTAGTAAACAAAAACCAAAGAAACTATGAAATACATTGAAAGCTTAAACAAATTAAAATAGTTATACCTATTACTCATTGCTTCCATGATTCCTTTCCATAGCACCTTCTAGCTTGAAGCAATTGTGATTATTTCCCTCAGTTTTGTGTGTGTGAGCAAATGATTGTGACCAAGCCCTTTGCAAGTTTTGAAGGATTTGATGATAAAATGCCTATGACAAATGACTATGCCTATGAGTAAATAATCAAAGTGATAAGCTAAATGCAAAGTAAAATCTAATAATAAATGTCTATAATAATGAAGTCATCCCAAAATGTGAGAAAAATTGGAATTTTATAGAAAATACAATTTTGGATAGGTGGACAAAATTGAAAGTTGACATAGCCTAATATCAATGGATGAGATTTCATGTGACAATCCCTAATTAGGGTTAGGGAAAAATTATTAAATGAGTGGTCAAGATGTCATTTGAGAAAATAGAATCAGTGATCGAGAATAAATGTGATAATTAGTCGAAAATCAAGAAGATAAAGATTGCTTGATTTGTAAGATTTCGAAAAATCAAGAGGATAAAGGTTGAACTGAAAAGAAGATTTGAAATGTCATGAATTTTCTCAATTACTTGATTTTTGGAAGAAGATTACCATTTTGAATTAAATTAATTCAAATAATGGATTTTTTGTGACAATAAATAATCGATTTTTAGATTATTTACCAAAATGAAGTGATAGTTAATAAAATCAAATCATTTTAAAAAAAATCATTTATTTAAAATGAGAGAAATGTTAAATTATGTAATCAAATAATTAAAGATAATCATTTAATTTAGAGGATTATGACTGATTATTAAATAAATTAACAAATTCATTTAATTATGAAAATTAGTGACATACTAAATAAATAAATAAAATTCATTTATTTAATAATCATGAAGAATAAAAGAGATATGAATTAATTAAATAATTATGAATTATTTAATTAATAGTCGAATGTGGACCAAGGACATAATTAAATGTCATAATTATGCTAGGATGAAAGTGGTAAAATAGAGCTTGCAAGCCTAGGTCATTTTTAATTGTCTGCAATATCAAATTCTAACCATTTTGAGTAGTTCTTGATGTTTTCTTTAACATATGATAGGATGCACCATGATATGGAAACCCTTGAGACATTATTGTGATGTTTTGTGGGATTGACACTAATACAATAAAAAACCCACAAGCAAGAGAAATACTTGTAGAAACAAATGGAAAGAAACAAACAAAAGTGATTTACACTTAAACAAATTAAAACACAAATTAGGGTTATGATGATAGCATTGTTGTGTTGTCAAGCAATGAAATATGTGAGGGGGTTCGATTAGAAATGATATTTCTTGAAAAAATATATATATATTTTTATTGGGAATGATTTATCTTGATGAGGATGTAATGATTGATTTAAAACTAAACATGAATTTCAATAATATTGAGGAAACCTATAGATTAAGGTTGTATGGGTTCAATTTTAACCCGCTTCAAAAAGACTTAAATAATTTGTGAATTTTAAGTCCAATTGAAAGCTAGTTTTCCTAATATTGTAAGTTTTAAAACATAATGGAAATTTAGTGGTCCTAAAACATGAAAAAAAGCAACATATGATGGGTTATAATTGTCCCATAAGAGTTAAAAACACATTTACAACATAGGGTCAAATGATAGTATGCTCCTTCAATTCAAGTTTTTCCAAATCTATAAAATTAGTTAGCCTCACAGAAACAAAATAAGATGTTAGAAAAAGATTAGAGAGTATATGAAACTAAAAATTTAAATCACACATGAAAAGTTGACTCTTTGTTTCACCTACAAAAGTGGCACTATTCTGCAATAGCATCACTTTAAACTTATCAAATGCATCACCCTGGTGAAATGTGATAGTGTCACTCTGCAAAAACTAGCGACGTGAATACCATCTCTATATCAATAGCATCACAATATTCAAAAATCATAATATTAATAAAAAACATAAGGATATCACAATTTTCAAAATCATCGTTGTAGCTATCAAAGGCATCACCATATTCAAATGTGTCATTGTAGCTTTCAAAAGCATTGCTCTAGCTATAAACTACAAAACATGGGAATCTCAAGAGAAATTCATCAAATTTGGTTAGTAAAGCCCTCCTAGCACCAAAATGTGATCATAGTCATAGTATAAGCTAAATACACCAGGTCCATATGAATTTAAGCTATATTTAACTAACTAGCTACAATCCCAATGAAATTTTCAAAAGCTTCAAACCAAGCAACCATTAAACTAAGCATGAAATAAACCATGAATGTATAAAAGAAACCTAATCTAAAACTACAAACCTTATCCCATTGGGGAATTAGTGTTGTATTGATATAGAATGACAACCCTTTCCTAATCCCTTGGATAAAATGAGCATCTAATCGAACTCCATTGATGAAATATTAATATAAAATAGATAAAACTATGCTAAAGATGGATGGAAAAGCTAATATTGGATGCAAGGATGAATACAAATAGAATTCAAATGTGTAGCATAACGTTTCTTTGATAGAAGTGGATCCATTTCTCTCTAAAATGTGAGGTATTTATAGGAGAAAATGGTGAATCAAGGGCTAAGATTGATTTGATCAATCAATGGTCAAGATGCCATGTGAGGTGAAGGCATGGATCAAGGATTTTCATCAATGGATGAGAACGCAAGAGATCACATGGATCAAAGAGTTAATCAATGGCTCACAATGATTCAAACAAACACACTCCCTAGAACATAGGAAGTTTGTTACAAAGTTTGTAAGGAAATAATATTCCTTTTTTGGAGCTCAAATGGGAGAATATTCTGATGCAAGTGGATGGGTGAAGGAAAATTAATAATTTTTTAATTAAAATAAGTTTTTAATTGTGCAAGTTGAGTGGGTTTAACATTATCATTAAATAGTTAATTTATTTAAATAAAAGGGGTTAAGTGACATTTAATTAAATAATTTAGTTTATTCAATTAAATTATAGGAGATAAGGAAGGTTTAATTTAAATAATTTTCATTTTTCAATTAAATAAGATGAATTGTTAGTGTGAAAGGGGGTGAATTAAGCTAATAAAAATAATTAGATTAATAGATGAAATGATGCATGTAATTAAATAACTAGGCTTATTCAATTAAACAGACGAAAAGAAGATGAATTGTATGATGAAATGATGTTAGTAATCAAATTCAAGTGTAAAATATCATTCAGGAAAATTTTAAGTGTCTAAATATATATATATATCAATGTCATTATCTTATGATCCTTCTTGTCATATCTACTTACATACCCTATTGTTATGTTTTACTTTATTGATCTTATGATTTAATTAGAATTTATGTCATTGATTATGTTGATCTTATAGGATTTCATTCCATTATTGAAAATTATGGACCATTGTTTGGCCTCATACAATTATCTCAACATCACACCATTTATCCTACCAATTTATTCTCATTCTCATGGATGTTAAAGTGTGACATATACATATAAATATACACATACATACATACATACACACATGCATACATACATACATATATACATATAAATATCATTATTTTATGATCCTACTTGTCATATCTAATTACATACATTATTGTTATGATTTATTTATCTTACAATTTGGTTAGAATTTTTGTATGTGTATATATGTATATATTCATATATACATACATATATATACATATACACACATATATAATATATTTATCTATATACATCTATATATATGTATATGTATTTATATAGATATATATACATGCATACATACATATATTAATATAATTAGATAGAAAATTAGATTATTGCAATGCAAGTTAACAATAATATGATATCTAGTTAGGATGAATCATAGATAACATGATTAATATGATCATACATCAAAATAATAGATCTTAAACAAGAATGATGAAGATTTCTAGATACAACAATAATATATCATTTGTAGATAAGAAGGATCAAGACAACTAGACAAAGAAATATAGGAACATAAGACAATGCTCTATGAATCTTAATTAATTAAGTCAGAACATGTCATAAAGAGTAGTCATAAATAATAAAACAAGTGATCAATATAAAGGAACAAAGCAAGTGGTGGCCAAGTACTGGTAACTAAAGAAGACACTACAAGGATCAAATATGTAGGAGACAAAGGTCATATAATCAAAACATACAAACAACAAAGTTTAGATGTGAGATAAGACAACCAATAATATAAGAGATCAATCATCCCACCAAGTGAGGAAAAAATATGAGGTTGATATAAATATAAATTAAGAAAACATGCCCCACAAGATGGGGAGAAAGATATAAAGAAGTGTGACTTATCGGAAAGATAAAAGTGTTGGCCCCACAGTTGTCATTGCACCAAAAGATTGACTTGTTAATGCTTGATAAAACTACTAGAGTTAACGGATCCATGGGAGGTGATTAGTTCATGTCGTGAATCCCAAGGAGAAAGCTAACCATCTTCCAACAAACTCCCCCTCAACATTACCTGAGGGGTTTTGAACCTGACACCTTTGGCTCTGATACAAATTTTTGGCCCCATAGTTGTTGCACCAAAAGATCAACCTATTAATGCCCAATACAACTTCCAGAGTTAACGGATCCATGAAAGGTGATAAGTCCATGTCGTGAATCCTAAGGGGAGTGCTAACCATCTGCCAACAAAAAGTAGATATGAAAATGGAACAAGACTAAGGACAAGCCAATAGAGAAATAAATAATAAAAAATAAAAATAAGAGTGATTTCAAACCACATGATTTTTGTTCATTGTAGATGATTTCCAAAAGAGAGAATGATCCATAAAAATAAAAGTAGATATAAAAATGGGACAAGACTAATAAAAGACAAAAAGAAAGAAAAGTAAGAGTGATATGTAAGCACATGATTTTTCTTCATTTCACATGATTTCCAAACGAGAGAATGATCTAAAAATTAAAATTAGATATGAAAATGGAACAAGATTAAGGCCAAGACAACAAAGAAATAATAAATAGAAGACAAAAATAAAGAAAAGTAAGTGTGATATCTAAGCTTCTGATTTTTGTTCACTACAGATGATTTCCAAAAAAGAGAATGATCCAAAAACTAAATGTAGCTATGAAAATGAAATAAGATTATGGAAAAACCAACAAAGAAATAAATAAAGAAAGATAAAAAGAAAGAAAAATAAGAATGATATCTAAGAACATGATTTTTTCTCAATATAGATTTTTCCTTCATAATCTAAATTCTAATAAGTCATTCTAGAAAATATTGCGAAGAAAAATTCATATATTGTTAAAATAAGATCCATATATACCCCTTTGGCTTCCAAGTATGACGTGCCCAATTCTCAAGGGAAGAAAATGTGGCTCTGTTAGAACTGTAAAAAAAAAAAAATTTCACATGTTGATTTTACTCATTTCCCTCTCTTTGTGCATTTTCCTCTCATATTCTACCATATTTCTCCTTTGAATCCTTTGGGTCTTGCATTTTCCACGTTTTGGTGCCTATCGGCATAGGTCTTCTATTGTCTCCCCAACCTATTTTGTGTTAACTTTTTGTTTCAAGGCATTCGGCAAGACACTTCTCTTGTTATGGTGACAACAGAGATATCTATTGGCAAAGGCTATGTGTTTCGGTGAGTGATCACAGTGATGAGGTTGGGTCTTGCCAACACTGGTTCAATATGAGGCTTTCGGTGAAAGTCCTAAATTCTCTCGGCAAACAGGTGTATTAAAGTCTTTTTGGCATAACTTTCCACTCTACATAGTGTCACACCGAGGATTTTAAGTTATGGCGAGGGGTGGACTCTGTCAGCGTGAGAACCATTTCGTCTTGGAAAATGTGAATGACTTCGGATGATTTTCGGTGAAGCAAGGTGTTCTCTACATAGCATCTTACCAAAGGTTGAATGTTATAACGACATGCAAATCTTTGTTGGCGTAGGGGTGGCGATGTCTTAGCGATACATTGTGGCTCATAATCTTTGACAGAGCGATCTAATATCTACAAAGGGTTTCCCTGATAGTCACAAGCTATAGCAACACACATGATGAGCGGTCTGTCAGTGTGAGAAATGTTGGGTCTCGGCGACTTGCGGGGATGGTAAGACCTTTCGGTGTGACTTATGTATTCTCTATAAGGTCTTCCCGACACTTTTGTGCTACAGCGACATACATATGATATTTGGGCTCGTCAGTGGGAGAGGTGATTTGTCACAGCGACATGTAAGGAATGAAGTGGGTCTTCGGTGTAACATTGAATGGTCTATATAGCATTTCATTGACCCGAGCAGGCTATAGCGATATGTGATGGAACAAAAGGCTACTACATAACTTTGGTATAACATGCGAGTTATTATGACAAAAGAGGAATACAAGGGTGGAGTGATTAACGTGTGAATTACATTCGGCATAGCTGCTGCCTTGTCTCACCGACTATCTCACAGGTGATTAACAGAGATTTAAATTGTTGTGGCTGACATGATTTGGGCCCGATTTCTATGGGGGCCGATGTGAATTTGAAGTGTTTGATTTTTCTCATGCTGGTGTATTTATATGCACCCAGATTGTAATTGAACATCATCAGATTTTAGATAAAAGGTAGTAGGCAGTCAGATGGCTATAGTAGGATAAATTTTTTTTTTTAGAGACTATGTGCATGATTTCAAATGGTGGCTTCAAATAAAATTAGTTGATGTGGCAGGTTGTTTCTGGTATCAATTGTATGTTGAATTTATTGAAAAGCATTGCTAAAGCTGTCTTCAAGTTGATTCTTTCTAGTTGTTTAAATTGAAATAACAAGTTTATTCTCAGTTTATCGGTGCACATTTGTTGTATCTGTGTGATTAATTGATTGGTTCTCTCAAGTAGGGATTAAATCCTTTCTGTTGATCATAGTAATCAGGGCGAATTCATCTGGATTCTTAAAGTAGAGCTTAGTAATCATATTCTTGCATTGTTTATACAAGTTATAAATAGATCATATGCCTACAATTTTATTTTCTGCCAGAATAAGTTGCTCACCTCTATTTCATTTTACTCTGCATACCCAACAAGGCACTAGTCTCTACATTTCATCATTTTTGAATTCACTTTATCTCTTTACATCTATTAATCAAGCATTTTAGGATTTAGATTAGAAGATTGCTATCAAGTTTGATTTCATTTTGTTCACTATAATCTGCCATTGTGGACAAAAGCATTTCAGAAAGATAATCATAAGTCAAGTCTACATTATTCAGTTAGGTACACCCACCTAGGTCTAGCAGCACCTGAAGAGTAGAAGGCTTGATTGTTTCAAACCTTGTTCTGTTACCTTGAAACGTCGTGAAAGCTTGGCAACCTTTCATGGTTCAAACCTGCGTTGTTGAGAGCTAACAAATTGGCGACTCTACTTGGGAAATACATCAGAAGATTCAGTTGAAGACCATCATATAGAGTCATTAAAGAAGTTGTAATTTGAAAAGTTTTAGAAAAGGTGATTCCGCTGGAAGAAGATCAGAAAGAATTATTTTCCTACTTTTGGAAAAGTAGGTGGCGACTCTAAAAAATCTGAAGAATGGAATGTGTGTATGGAATAAATGAATACACAAATGCAGGAAGGCATGGGACTCCTCAAATGCTTGATAATACAATTGGAAATTTTCACAGTGAAGGTAGTGCATATCATGCACAACAAAATATGTACCCACCTTTCCCTCCCCATCTATATAGAACAATGATCAAGTAATTCGATATGATAGGGCTTCAACAGTACCCTTACCCTATGGATATGAATTGGAGAAGCCTTGTCCCTAAGTTTATAGGGAGTAACACAATCACTGCTAAGGATCATTTGAGGAGCTTCAATGATTTCATTGAAGGTTTGGATATGCCATATGAGGATTTACATATGAGGTTGTACATGATGTCACTTATTGGGGATGCTAGGGATTGGTTCAACAACCTACCAGTAGCTTCTATTAAGTCTCTCCAAGAATTTTAGGATTGATTTCTTGAGGAATATGGAGATCTCTATGCACCAAGTTGGGCATTCCAAGGATTATTGGAGATTCAAGAAAATTAGAATTTATAGCAGGAGCAAGAAAATGTTTATCTAGTCCCTCCTGGAAAAAGATTGGCAAGTTATCAAGAATGTGAGTGTGATCAATGTCAAGGGCAGCATAATTCTAATTCACTTGGAGATATCAGCTAGAATTCACAACAAGGTATGTATCAGAACCAACAATCTAATGCTGATGAATATGTCAGAAATATTTTTGATGCATTTTTTGGCATAAGGAAGTATGAAGGAGAAGATTTTACTTCTCTATACAATAGGATGATGAGTGTCTTCATGCAATTTCCTCCTGACTGTAAGCCTACAAGATCCTTTTTGTTGCTCAATTCATAAAAGTATGGAAGCCTGAATCAGCTTATTGGTCATGGTTATCAATACAGCGTGCATGTGGTCACTTGAATAAATTCATTGATGCCATGGAAGAGATAGGGTATGAGAACACTCTCAGTGTTGATTCCAATGATTGTACTTCTGATCAGTGTAGAGAAATTGATCAAACAATGCTTCCAATAGATGATGAGATATGTGCAAGTCAGTATGATTCCAGTGATAGCTTGCATAATGAAGATGAGGGTATAAGGTATCTCTCTTGCATAATAGATTGTGACAGGGAGAGCAATGTGTGTTATGAGGGATCAAATGAGTATTCAGATTTTGAAGATGCACCTGTGGATTTAGATATGCAGCAAGAGGATTCTTCTACCTCTTATGAAGATCAGGATGAAGAGGCAATGGGAAATATTGATATTGAATATACAATGCCTCCAACTGTAGTTGAAAGCTACAAAGATACATTCGATGAAGAGGAGGTTTGTAAATTTGAGAATGGTTTCCAAAAAATTTCAGGCCCATTGCATGATGAAGTTTTAAAAGATAATCAGATGATATTTTTCCAAGGTATGCCTAGGAATGAATTTCAGGTACTTTTAGATCCACTTGATGTTGAACAAAAGATATTTTCAGGCAAACAAGGTGATGTGTCAAATTATGGAACAAGTGACTATGTTGGTAATGTTCCTATTTTCTCATTCTCAGTTGATCCTGGGCCTCTTTTTGATGATGATAAAAATGATGAATATGACTATAATAATGAGAATGTGGAAACTTGTTTGCTTAACTGTGAGCAAATCTCCAATTTGTTGAATCTTGAATATCAAAGATATACACATGAAGGTGATCCTGAAGTTCTTTGTCCAACTTGCATTTGTTTCGACAGTGAAAGTTTTTTGTGCAATAATTCATATGTCTCTAAGTGCATTTCTCAAGTTGATGGTGAGACTTTTGGAGTTGACCAAATGCATGTGTCTGTTCAAGAAAAGCTATGTGATTTTGAAATTTCTAACTCATGTGGAGAAGACATTTGTTTGCATACCAAGGATGATAGAGGTCCAGATTTTATTGGTCCACATATGCATGATATTGAAAATGTGAGTCATGATCTAATGTTGATTCCAAATAATGATACTGGAGAGGTGCAAAAGGTTTCAGATTTGTGTGTTTCAGACAGTGTTGATATAGCAGAACACTTTGTTTCTCAAGTGAAGCACTTTGATGATAAATTTTCAACACAGCTGGGAAAATGTTTCATAATACATGACAGTGAGAGAGATAATATAAAATTTTGTATTTCATATGCATGCATTTTGTGTATTAAAAATAATAGGGGTTTGTCCCAAGATGTTGAAGAATTTGAACTACAGGATGGTATTTGGATTTTGGGCCAAACTGAGCATGATGATACTCTGAGAACTTGCAACTACAGTGACAGGAAAGGTTGCATGAGTATCTTTAAGAATAATTTGATGAACTCAACACAAAACTAGGTGTTTGATATGGGAAAGCTTGGTTTGAGTTTCAAATTGTAACAGCTCAGAACAGATGAAGCAACACAGAGGATTAAGGGTTACCAGTGCATGGACAACTCTTGTGTACCCTCTCTAAAATTTATTTCCATGCACAATAGTTTAGGTTTCCATTCTTCTCCATTTCACTTCCATTTTGCATCCATCTTTCATTCCCTACATTCATTTCCATTGCCATTCGTTCCATTCATTCCATTCTCTGTCTGGTCTGCTCACCTGAAAGATTCTGAATCCTTGCAATGATCTGACTATCATTCATCCCTAGACAGAGCCATTGTTAGAACTGTAAAAAAATTAATATTTTCACATGTTGATTTTACTCATTTCCCTCTCTTTGTGCATTTTCCTCTCATATTCTACCATATTTCTCCTTTGAATCCTTTGGGTCTTGCATTTTCCACATTTTGGTGCCTATCGGCATAGGTCTTCTATTATCTCCCTGACCTATTTTGTGCTAACTTTTTGTTTCACGGCGTTCGGAAAGACACTTCTCTTGCTATGGCGACAACATAGATATCTATCGGCAAAGGCTATGTGTTTCGGTGAGTCGTCACAGCGATGAGGTTGGGTCTTGCCGACAATGGTTCAATATGAGGCTTTTGGTGAAAGTACTAAATTCTCTCGATGAATAGGTGTATTAACGTCTTTTCGGCATAACTTTCCACTCTACATAGCATCATGCCGAGGATTTCAAGTTATGGCGAGGGGTGGACTCTGTCGGCGTGAGAACCATTTTGTCTTGGCGAATGTGAATGACATCGGATGATTTTCGGTGAAGCAAGGTGTTCTCTACATAGCGTCTTACTAAAGGTTGAATGTTATAATGACATGCGAATCTTTGTCGGTGTAGGGGTGGCGATGTCTTAGTGATACATTGTGGCTCATAATCTTTGACAGAGCGATGTAATATCTACAAAGGGTTTCCCCAATAGTCACAAGCTATAGTGACACACATGATGAGTGGTCTGTTGGTGTGAGAAACGTTGGGTCTCGGTGACTTGCGGGAACTGTAAGACCTTTCGGTGTGACTTGTGTATTCTCTATAAGGTCTTCTTGACACTTTTGTGCTACAACGACATACATATGATATGTGGGCTCGTCGGCGGGAGAGGTGATTTGTCATAGTGACATGTAAGGAATGAAGTAGGTGTTCGGTGTAACATTGAATGGTCTATATAGCATTTCACCGACCCGAGCAGGCTATAGCGATATGAGATGGAACAAAAGGCTACTACATAACTTCGGTATAACATGCGGGTTGTTATGACGAAAGTGGAATACAAGGGTGGAGCGATTAACGTGTGAATTGCCTTCGACATAGCTGCTACCTTGTCTCGCCGACTCTCTCACAGGTGATTAACAGAAATTTAGATTGCTGTTGGCCGACATGTGAAATTCTAATTGGTGTTGTGGCCGACATGATTTGGGCTTGATTTCTATGGGGGCCGACGTGAATTTGAAGTGTTTGATTTTTCTCATGCTGGTGTATTTATATGCACCTAGATTGTAATTGAACATCATCAGATTTTAGATAAAAGGCAGTAGGCAGTCAGATGGCTATAGTAGGATAATTTTTTCTTTTTAGAGACTATGTGCATGATTTCAAATGGTGGCTTCAAATAAAATTAGCTAATGTGGCAGGTTGTTTCTGGTATCATCTATATGTTGAATTTATTGAAAAGCATTGCTAAAGCTATCTCCAAGTTGATTCTTTCTGGTTGTTTAAATTGAAATAACAAGTTTATTCTCAGTTTATCGGTGCACATTTGCTCTATCTGTGTGATTAATTGATTGGTTAAATCCTTTCTATTGATCATAGTAATCAGGGGGAATTCATCTGGATTCTTAAAGTAGAGCTTAGTAATCATATTCCTGCATTGTTTATACAAGTTATAAACATATCATATGCCTACAATTTGATTTTCTGCCAGAATAAGTTGCTCACCTCTATTTCATTTGACTCCACATACCCAACAAGGCACTGGTCTTTGCATTTCATCATTTTTGAATTCACTTAATCTCTTTAGATCTGTTAATCAAGCATTTTAGGATTTAGATTAGAAGATTGCTATCAAGTTTGATTTCATTTTGTTCACTGTAATTTGCCATTGTGGACAAAAGCATTTCATAATGATAATCATATGTCAAGTCTGCATTATTCAGTTAGGTACACTCGCCTAGGTTTAGCAGCACCTGAAGAGTAGAAGGTTTGATTGTTTCAAACCTTGTTATGTTACCCTGAAACGTTGTGAAAGCTTGGCAACCTTTCGTGGTTCAAACCTGCATTTTTGAGAGCTAACAGTCTCTAAAACCCATCAATTTACAAATCAAAACATGCAATTAAATAAACAATGTCATCAACTATAAACCTTAGGATTAATAGTTAGAACAAGATTAATAACTAGAATATGTAAATCCCTAGGCCTAGATACCATAGGAAACAACCAACAACAAAAAAATGTACAAAAATTAAATCACTACAAAATAAATCCATTGAAACTCAATATATTTTTGAGAAAGGGAAAAATTGAGAGGTTTGGAAGGTGTTGATTCCTTATACAATTGGATTTTTGAAAGGGCCCAAACTATTTTATAACTTTAATTTGAATAGTAACCTATTTAGAATAATTAGTTTTTGAGATAAAAAATGATTTCAAAATTTAAAACATTCTTAATCATTTCAAAATTCTAGAGTCTCTTATTTATTACAAGCTTCATAATTGATGAGTTTTCTACTAATATTTTCAACTTAAGATTAAGGGGAAAAAAATCTAAAATCAAGAGCTAATAAGGAGGGAACTATGCCTATCCACCCTTAATGTTAACCTCCATCATGCCATGTATTCCTCACAGCTTCAAACATTTGAGTCTTTTCATATTTTTGGTAAATACTAGTTGTTTGTTTATCATTAGGATAATATTGTAAAATGATAAATTACATCTTAACAAAGCCTCAAATGTAATGTGCATCAAAATCTATAGGTTTGGTTTTCGCATGGAAGAATGGATTATTTGTAACTTTTATGATGGTCTTTATCTATCATGAAATAGAGCAGTGGTAGTGTTGGTTCCCAAATCTACATATAATTGAACTCTAATGGTGTGGCATATCTTATGCTTAGATTCAATGAGAGATTTGGCTAACAAATGGGAGAGTGATTTCACACTTTTCTCCCTTGCACTATAGGCTCTACAAAACCTAGGGGGGTCACCCTTGATGATGCTAAACATGAATATATAAAGTCACATTACAATGCCTAGTAGATAATAAAATTGACACAAATGGAAAAGAGTTTGGATGTTAAAAAGAATTAATGTCACTATCCTTTTTTTCTTTGAAGCCTTGGTATGAAGTGTAAAAGTAACTAAGAATAAATATTACAAAAAACAACTTTTGGTTTTAGATTTGAAATATATTTTTGAGATTGTAGGAAAGACATTCAAAATAGGTTGGTGCCTATCTATGGATACAGAGTCAATAGCTTTTAAACATCCTTCACCACATTCCAAACATATTATGATGATTATTTAGTCATTAACACCTTATATGAATGAGATTAACTATAGTGGTGAGTGCAAGATCATGCGGGGCCAAAAAGTGGCGATGTTTAAAAAAATACATGAGGAGAGTAAAATTACAAATTTGACTTTTTACTTGGGTTGGTAAGAAGTATAATTACCATGGTAAACACCAAAGAAAATGGATATCCATTACTTATCCTAATAAATGAATATCTGTTATAAACACACTTATATTTTTTTAGAGATCGAGCCATCTATATTAATTATTATAATATATTATATAATAATTATTATTATTATATCAAATTATATTGTTATTGTGATCCTAAATGTTTATCCTTTTCTCAATATGCAAAACAACTATTATGCAATAAGAAAAAAACACAAGGGACACCTCAAAGATTAGCCTAAGGAATTGATAACACAAAGAAATAAGATAAAAGAAGATAGCAAATGATTATACCTTCTTTGTGTTGTTGAAATCCCTTGGTTGGCCCTTGATTTTTGAATGCTTGTGTGCTCCTTGGATGGCTATTGAGATGGCTAAATGCAAGTTGAACAATATGATAAATGCAAATGCTAGAGACGAAGTGGCTTGACTAAATGGCTAAGATAATGCTTGCAAATTAAGTGAGCAATTTGGTAGCATAAGGGTGCAAATGGCTAAGTGTTATCAAATGCATTAAAAGACGAGGGTATTTATAGAAGAATTTGAATTCTCTACAGAATTCAATGGTTGAGATTAAGCCACCAAGGCCAAGATGAAGGGCTATGGTGAGTTGAGGACTCACAAGCCCTCACATGTTGTGCAAATACATGATTAAAAAAATTAATGAGGGTCGATTAGAAGAAAGTGGAAAATGTTGGAGGATGTGACATTAATCCTAATTAAGGTGTGAAAATCCTAATCATAGATTAATTACATTAATCCATATTAGAGGAGGGCTATGGAGGATGTGACAAGGAGAGAGAAAAAGGATGAATTTAAAATTGGTTTAAAAAGCCAAATGACTAAATTAAATAAAATTGACATGTTAATTTATTTGAGAGAGGAAAAAGGGGGGTAAGGTAAAGTATTTATTTATTTGATTAAATACTTTAGGAAACTTAGGTAGAAAATGAAATATTGATTAAACCAATTGTTTAATTAATATTATCAGAATAGACAAATAAAGTGGAAAATTTTGACCATATGGAAGTGGCCAAATTTAGATGTCTACATTTTTCCTCTCTTTGAAATATTGTTAGAATAACAGTGTTTCAAAGAAAAGAAAATGTAGATGACTTTATAGAGGAAGCAACTAGAAAATGATGTCCAACATGAGGAGAGATGTGTGAGCTATCCAAATAGAGGGGGAGTGAATGAGGATTCCCCAATCTTGCGAGGAAATGACTGTGACCAAGGAAAAGGAGAGCGGTAGGGTATGCCCCCTTGAGAGGGAGACTAGGGAAGAAAAATGGGGCCCAAGTGACTTCTCAATAGGAGAAAACAGAGGGCACAGTTGGAAAGATCTTGAAAAAATAAGCAAAATTTCCTTTTGAACTAAGTCAAACAGATGCACGGTTTGGGGATGGTGGCCCTAGAAAGTTAGGGAATTAGTTGGAGGATTAAAAGGTTAAATAAAAGGTAAAAATACCCTTTATTTTAAAAAGGGTAAAAAATGGGGAAAAGGATTGAAAGGTAATTTTAGAAATTACTTCACGTAATTTGCACTGTAGTTGTTGAGAGAAGAGGAAAGGAGAGGAAGAAGATGATAGGTGATGATGCAGAGGGATAACAACACATAGATCATTCACCGTACGAACAAGGTGTGGAGATTCTTCAGCCATTATGCAATTCCTCTCTAGGTTAGCAAAAAAACCCTTGTGTATTTTATGCATTTTAAATAGGTTTTGAAGTTTTTGTACAAATTTTAAGAGATGGGTTTTGTTACTGGGACAGAGTAGGAAAATGGGTAGAAGTTAAAATTGAATTTTTTTAATTTTTTTTTGGGTAGAGAAAAGGATGAATTTTAGGGGGTGTTGGGAGGGTTGGCATTGTCTAGGGAGGGGCAATTCTACCCTACTATGGGGTGGTGCTACACCAGATTGGGACAGGTCCGCCCTGGCTCGGGGTAGTTCTGCCCTGTGGCGGGGCACATCTGCCTCGACTTCAGGCGGTTCCGCCTTGCGACAGGGTGCTATTGGAGCCTAAAATTTCATGCAAAATTTAGGCTCCCATCATCAAAAAGTTGATTTTAACACTTAGGAGTATAGTTGAAAAATCTGCTCGAGTGGCTCACTTTGAAAAATCACTTTGAAAACTTGTTTATCTACAACATATGAGTATGCACGCCAATTTTCAGCTTCATTCGATCTATTTTGACAATGTTACAAAGCGAAAAGTTGAAGGTTTTTTTAAAAAATCTATTGTTAGCACAGTGAAATCTGTTAAAGTGGCCTACTTTGAAGGAAAATATTAAGCATCTGAAAAGATATTATGATAGACCAATTGGTGCTCTTGAATCTCCCTATCTCAAGGTGCATCCATGCCAATTTTTACGACATTCAGACATCATTTGATATTTTTTCAAAATCAAATCCAAAAGAGTTTTACATAGTTTGACAGGCACAATTTTGTAGAAAATCGAGTAAGCTACTTCAGTTTTCAATCCTGATGAACTTGTGCAAAACCATTCTGTAAACACATTCCCCTACCATAATTCAACATACTGGTACATTTTTATGGATTTTCGAGATCGTTTGATCTATTTTCAAAAGCCATTTTGGAAGGTACTTAGTTTATTTTGTCATAGTGCAAAATGCCAAAAAATGAAATCAAATGCAATTTTGGTTTTGATAAAATAGTTGCAAGAAACAAGTTGCACATAGAATTGGGAGCAAAAATTTTTATACCCTCACAAGATCCTAGTCTTCTAAAAGACACATCAGGGAGGAGATGAATGAATACATATTGTGGAAGTACATGGCATCTCATATTTCCAGGTTCTCCTTCAGCAAGATAACATTGAGCCAAAGAATTCCAATGTAATTAGCAATATTTTTTGGCTCACAATACATTTATTTTTAAATCCACCTAATATTGGATGAGAAGACCTTAACAACGGTCGTTTCTTCATCATCAAATAATGAACTGAATATGATAATAAATTTGAAAAATTGGAGGTCAACGGGCAACAGAGTTTTGTGGCGAAGAAATATCCATTAAAACACTAAAACAACATTAGGGTTCTTCAGTTTGAGTGGGATGAATTAGAGTTGGCCCATTGAACTTTTGTGGAGAAACTAAAAGCAGCTTTTAGATTGAATTTATATGAAAAGCCTTGATGCCAATTCTATAGTTTTCTCTATGCCCTTTAAAGAGAATGGAATTCTTTCGTTGACAAGAGGAAGATTAAATTGAAGAGGGCATTCAGAGTGATCATGGCACCCTTAGATTACATGTTACGCTTTCATGTTAGCATTGCTATATAAAAGACTTGACACTTTAAAAGAAAACATTAGCCTTGAAGTTCAAGCAGTGGCGCACCCTCATATGCATGGATTTCATACAATGAAATGTTTAGCATTGTAGGCCAAAGTAGTGATTGAAACTTGTATATGTGATCCTCAAATCCTACTATAAAGAACTCATAGCGTTCAGCTTGCGGTACCTAATTCATACATAAAGCATATCATTGAATGGATGTATTTTGGGTGCCAGATTAGTGGATTACTGTGTACTCCTTGACTTTAAAAGATGAGAGAATATTAAGAGGAGGCAAAGAAATAAAAAACCATCATCCTTGCTCTTGGCAAGAGTAATATAGTGTTTATAGATAAATCAAAGGCTTGCACTGAGTATGATTAAAGATTATCCTTATGGAAGCACTCTGCAAATGGAAAGACCATCTCATGAAGCATAATGATTAGTTTGAGACCTGCCATCAAATGGGGAAAACGTCAAGCTCACTTGGAAAGAACAAAACAAAAACCATGAAGTGCATCAGCAAGAGAAGGCTAATCGGGTTAAAAAAAATTCAAATCACACCAATCATGCAAGTCTTGCCAATGAAGACTTTTATCAGTGTGAGATGCTATATTGACAGGAGTTATCTTGGAGCCCCAATAATGTAATGTCACATCAATGAAAGTTCGTCGGTGAGAGACATGAAAAATAATATGTCTCATCGATTATTCAGGTTACTCCAATGAACAAAACATATGAGGAGAAGATAAGTATGGTTAATTGACTATATTAAGAGGTGTTAGGTGAATTTGGAAGTTTTCATGACTAAATGATGGCATACTTTTAAAAAAATTCCATGAGAAGAGCTTAGAGAAATAATCATTTTACATATTCATCAAAGTGCGAAGAAATGTATTTAAAAGATGGAATAACATTTTAAAAAGGGGGATATGATTTTTACCTAAAATTTAAAATGAAAATGGAGAGTATTTACAATGGAAAGTAAAGATATTTTACAAGGTGAAGTAACCAAGTAAGTGATTATCTGAAGATATTTTCATAATGTAAAAATGCAAGTAAAACATTTCACTGAAGGATCACAAGAAGGGGGTAATTATTTTACCCAGGGAATATTTTATGCTAAAATGTAAAAGTGAGGATTTTTATCAAGGAGGTTAAAAGAAAATATACAAATCATTTAGTAGGTAATTTTTTTAGAGAAAAGTGAAAATTGCTAGCAAAGGATCATCACCAAAATTGATTTTTCACAAAAGAGAAAAATGATGAAAATTAATTAAAATATTTAATTTTCCAAAGGGTAACTAATTAAATATTTTATTTTTTCGAAGTGTTGCATGAAAGGAAGAGTTGTACCATATAGGTGTTGAGAAGAGTTATAACCCTAATGTAATATATATATGAGATTAGATTTAGGGATTAGGAATCAGTAAATTAGGTAGTTGGATAGGGTGAACTATTGCTGAAATAAAAAAATCATGTTGTATATTGTAAAATATTTTTCAAATTATATAATGGAGAGGAATGCATAAATTTGGTGATATCCTTTCTTGGTGTCTAGTTTTTGTGATGCAATTATTTACATTTTTATCCCATTGTCTCCAACTTTAGGTATTTTAATCATTTAAATCAGTATATCAAGTATATTTCTAATTTATCAAAATGCATTCTCATTTTGTGTGAATTAATCAATTGGTGTCTGCAAGTTGGATTTAGATTATTTTGGATGAATCACAGTGATTTAAAGATTTCTTTTGGATAATTGAAGAAGAACCTAGTAAGAAAATATTCCAGCACAATTTATGCAAGTCATAAATTTAGTGAAGTTTTATGCAAGTCATATAACCTCATTCTCAAAGTGCCTAGCAACTAGAGTAAAGCCAAAAAGGGGAAATACATATAATTTACCTCTTGACTCCATTATCCCAACAAAAGTAGGTACTGGTCACACCAATTCCATTTTAGAATTTTATAAAATATTATTCAAACATTCACATCTCACATTTCAGTAGGAGTAGTTAGCACGCTTTCATCTATTACACTTTGTGCCATCATAATAGATCCATCAAGTCAATCAAGTCACACAACTTTATGTCTGCCTCATTCACACAAGTATACTCGCCTAGGTCCGGCAACACCTGAAGAGAAGGAGGTTCAAACCATTTGGCCTTGTCTATTACCCTAAAACGTACCAAGACTTTGGCAACCTATTGAGGTATTTTGAAGGATTTTTTAGAGCTAATAGGTGCATCTGCCCCAACTCGGGTTGGTTCCGCCTTGCGGTGGGGTGCATCTGCCCTAGCTCAGGGCAAATCTGCCCCACCAACAACAGGTGCATCCACCTTAGCCCAGGGTGTGTCTACATCAGAGTGGAATAGGTCTGCCCCATGGGTGGGGGGCGCATCCACCTTGGCCAAAGGTATGTCTACCTTGGCATGGGATGAGTCTACACCATGGGAGAAACACGTCGCCTCCTCAACGTGGGGTGGATCCACCTTGACCCAGGGTGGGTCCGCCCCAATGTGGGGTGAGTCCGCCCCACCAGAGGGGTGAGTCTGCCCCACGAGAGGGGCGAGGTCACCTGAACTTGGGTGAGTCCACCCTATTGCAAGGTAGGTCTACCCTAACTAGGGCAAAGCGGTGATGGAGGAGGAAAAATAAATGAAGAGAAGGAAACAAGTGATGTCCCGAGGCTAGGAATAAAGTGAACTAATAGTTGGGTGAATATGGATGTAGAGTTTTGACTTATTACGGACACATGAGCGTCATTCAGATGTTCTGGCAGTGACTACTATAGCTATGACCAAAGTAGACCATGCAACACTAGAGCATGTGGGATTATTACATATGTTACACTATCCAATGATGAGAGCTCATTGAGCGATGTTGACAACACTTACAGAGAGATGAAGTTATGCGACATCAACCTTCCATCTACCTATAGGGGAGATGATAGTGACCCTCGAGGATGTATGGTGCATCCTAAGGTTGCCCATAGTAGGGAAATTAGTGAGCAAGGTGGTGTCCAGAGGGGCGAAGTTATACTACACCATCTCAGTGCTATTTTGTCAAGACAATCAGCCCATTAAAAAGGGGCAGTTGGACTTGGATGGATGTCTTACACTAGGGGTGCCACCCTTACCACTATATCTATGTGGATTGATTAGTGGGATATTGTTGCGAGACCAAAGCAGGCAATTCTATAGTTTACGGTTCATGGAGGTAGTTTGACATATTGTCAAGTGGTGAGAGGGATAGTTCTCATGGGGCTCATGTGTATTAGCACATCTATATAGAGATATGCATGTGATCTTCTACCGGGGGTCACTAAGTGTGACACACATGACCCTATTGCAGGTTTAGGCATGGGAGCATATTATGGTTGTGAGGCCACTAGTGGTGAGTAGAGGAGAGGAGGATGATAGAGATCCTATTGCTTGGGGTTATGGGGAGGCTAGGGGTTGGGTGTTGCAGTATGAGATGCAGGGAGAGATGGATGAATGGAGGAGAGTGTTTGATGGCTTGCAAGAGGTGGAAATAGTATGGTGTCCATATATGTTTCATCAATTTAGGGGATAGAGGGATGAGGAGGAGAGACAACAGGGCTATTTTCTGAGTAGATGCATCATAATTGGGAGCCAACCTCACATAGTGGAGGCTCATCAGCTAGACCGAGTGTTGAGGCAGTTTGGGCTAAGACAAGATATTCTGGTAGCTCCCACCATGTTTTTTTGGCTCACCAGAGAGCAACCATGGGGAGGTCCTATTTCATCTAGGGCTACCAGAGAGGCATGGGCAACAGCATATCAGGTGCCCTACCCAAGGAGGGTTTTTGGGGTTGAGGATGTAGGAGTGACTTTGTGGTATGCCCAATGGTTTCTCAACCACTGGTGGGATAGGATTACACCTACAGTGCCTATTGTGGGAGCCTTAGGGTTTAGATCAGAGGATGAGTTTTAGTTGGCTGGGGAGGGTAGAGAGAGATAAGAGTAGAGGGGACAGGAGGTAGGTGGGGTCAAGGTGCAGTAAAGCGATGCAGGGAAGAGGAGGGGATGAGGCTGAGGTTGTAGGATAGCCAGAGAGGAGGAGGTAGCAGAGGAGGGCTAGAGTGAGGATGGATGTGGGGGATGGGAGAGGTCCAGAGACAAATGTAGCATGACATGAGGATGGGAGAGGTCTAGAGACAAATGCATCATGACAAGAGGATGGAGAGGGTCAAGGTGGAGGTGGAGGAAGGGAAGGAAACAAATGGAGGGACAATGGAATGGAGGAATGGAAGGGAGGGGAGGGAAAGATTGGATGAGGAAGGAAGTTTATGCTATCTGGGACGTGATGGATGGAGGTCATGCAGGGAGTTTAGTGTAGTGTTCAGGCTACACTGAGGATCCAGTTGTTTTATTGAGGGGGGCCTAGGCAAGGCTATGGGTGATGGAGCATTAGATGAGGATTGTAGAGGCCATGACGCGCAGAGTGGAGGCAGTAGGAAAGAGGGATTATGGTTTCATCGTGGATCAGCTGATGGAAGAGGTACATGATGCAGAGAGGGAGAGAGATAAGCTATGAGAAAGGATGGAGGGAGTATGGGGTGAGTTATCTAGGGTGACCTACGATCGAGACAGGCTACAGGTGGTGATGACCATAGCACAGAAAGGGAAACCAGATTCTAGAGGGGTCATGTAGTGTGCCCCATGGAGGTCTTAAAGATGTCGAGAGGGAGATGGAGAGGGTACATATAGTGAATGGGGAGGAAGGGAAGATCAACAGGAAAGGGTGGAGGGAACAATGTGAGGTCTAATTAGATCTTGTGTAGAGGACATGGTGATGTATATTCCTCCGTGATGAGAGAGATGGTGGAAGGAAGATAGGTGTAGATATAGGGGGGAGAGAGGAAATCCGCATGGATGATGTGGTAGGGAGAGATGCAATGGAGTAGTCAGTGGATGGAGGAAAGGCAGTGGATGGACAAGGAAAGGGTGGAATGGAGTGGAATGGAAGAAACAGAGGTGGAATCAATGGACAATATGTGGGAAATGACCAATGTAATGAACATTTTAGTATGCTGAACAGGCTCATCAGATGCTAACACCATTCCAGACATTAACAACGTGAACCCAAGGATACAGTGAGTCATAGGGGACACTCCCATAGAGGATCAGTACCTGGTTCTCCACAGAGGTCAGATGTGAGTAGCTCTTTTGGTAGGTGACAGGACACTAGATTTTGACAGGTACAGGGTGGATGGATAGTATAGAGGAGTAGTGATGCAAATCCTTGTACTTGTTCTTTATTTTGTGATGTGATGTATACGATGGACATGTATTTGATGGACATTATTATGGACCATGCGATGTACTTTATTTGGTTTTGATATTTATATGATATGTGATTGCCATTATTGATACTATGTTATATTTATGGTCGATGATTCTATTTATGCATATGTGTATGTGTATGATCTTATGATCTGCGATGATGATGATGTAATTATGATATGTGTGGATATTTATATGGATGCTACTAACGTGTGTAATGCAAGATGTGATGCATGTTTTATAATTTTTATCTATGATGGATATGGTCCTAATGTGATGCACGATTTATGGTTTTATGCATAATGAGTATGTATGATGTATGATTTTATGTATAATAAATATGGACTTATATAATGCATGTTTTATGGTTCTAATAAATTGTGATCCAAGGGGTGATTTATGTAACATGTTAATAATGTATGGGTATAAAATGAGCCAATCATAATTTAATATAATATGCTAGTGTAAATGCACTAAACCTATGATGCTACATGAACATAAGTATCAGTAAAAGGACTCTTGTATGTATGTATGATGGGTGTATGATGGGAGATTTCACCTATCAAAAACTATATATATCCTGAGAAGAACGGTAGAAGGGGAATATTTGCACAACAAAAATCATAGGTTAATGGTTAGAAATGGATGTAACAAAATGATTATGAGATGCAATCCTAATTTTAATTAGCCATCTTCGGAGCACTGATTTTTTCTATAGCATAAGACACCAACTACCAGGGCATATGAAACCAAGAAAAGTTAGCATCTAATGCATAAAACAAATACAACAAACAAGGCTATCCCAACACCCCAAAGTGACAAATACTTTGGTTGGGCCAGGCATTGGGATAACCACAAGCACAAAGGGATGTTCCCCACATAACATAGGATCCTAGGGATCATAGTGGGTACTATGTGGGAACAACCTAGCAAACAACAACAATAAAACATCAAGATATGTCACTATGTTGACTAATCAAAATGCACCATAATATGATAGATTGTGGCGACCTTGACTAGTTGTAATAGGGAGCTCAAATGATAAACAAAATCCAAAAGCATTAAAAGATCATAATCAAATTCAAACGTCCTTTGCCATAGGATCACAAGGATGGATGGGGTTGATGAGGTCTATTAGGAAGGATGCATCCTATTGAGACCAATGATGGATATTAAACTAAGATGACCTAGGTGACGTAGGATTTTTGTCATTAACCAAATCTTTTGACACTAGAGGATCTCGTTTGTGAAGAACCAGCCGGATAAGGGAACTCTTGGCAACACAACACAAAATACCAGACAAAGACTTACACAAGACTAACACACCCTAAAGACCTAGGGGCTTGAGGTTTGATCGAAGATTAGCCTTGCCTATATTAAAGTTTAGAGCCCTCTTAGTTCAAGAAAAGACCATGGAAAAAAGAGGAAAGAGGACTAATGGAGACCGATGAGACAATGACAAAGTGAAGAAGCTCTGGGGGTGGATCAAAAGATCGACCTTGCCTACATGGAAGCGTTGGGACAATGTAGTTTGCAAAGGAAAAATGACAACCGACCATGGATAAAGTGAAAAGGTAATGATGAAGATAAATGATGGATGACCATCACAAGATGGTCAAAATTCCCTGGGGGAAGATCAAATGATCATCCTTGCCTACGTGAAAGTGCAGGGGCAACGTAGTTTGATAGAGGACGAGAAGAATGACATGACTAGATTAGGCCTAGATGAAGACTAACAAGATGGATGATCCTATATGATGACAAAAACTAATTGAAAAATGGTGAAATGACACAAGCTGAGAATTGGATAAAAAGCTTAGGATGATGGATATCCTATAATCGTCCAATGCTCAACCAAAGTATATACGAAGTAGCCAAGGATGGGATGAGAGAGGATGTCAGGATAGGATGGATGAAGTCATAGAGTAACTAGGACGCAAGGTAGATAATGATTAAGCCTACTATGGATGACACCTATTGCTAGGTTTTCACCACCCATACTTATCCAAAGAACCACCAAGGGTGGTTTTCACCATAGGACAATTTTATTTCTCTTTACTATTTTTTCATTTTTTCTAATATATATATATATATATTTTGATCTTATGTAGATAGGGTCACCAAGCAGACTTAGTTATAATTTTTTTTTAGATACATGATGTTAATAGGCTCATCCAAGGGCTCTCCTTCAAGGGTGGCAAGTTTGTATGCCCCAGATCCATACTTTGTGGTGATGATACATGGACCCAACTAGTTTGCTTCAAACTTTCCTTTCTTATCTTGGTCCTACTAGGTGCATTGGTTCTCTTTAAGGACAAGGTCACCAACATTGAATTGATGAGGGTGAACCTTCTTGTTGTATTTGCACTTGAGACAGTTTTGATAAGCTTGAAGGTGATCATAGGATTTGATCCATCTTTCATCAAGTAATTCTAGCTGGGAAAGCCTTGTGCCGCCAGTGTCTTCCTCACTAATAAGGTTCTTCAAAGAAATTATCATCGATCGGATCTCGACTTCGATCGGTAAGATGGCTTCGGCACCATATACGAGGGAATATGGGTTGGCACTGGTAGGAGTACATATGGAAGTGTGATATGCCTAGAGGATGGGATGGATGTGGAGGTGCCAATCTTGACCAGTTTTATTGATGACCTTTTTGAGGATTCAGATCAAAGTCTTGTTGGTAGCTTCTACCTGACCATTACCTTGGGGGTAATAAGTCATGGACCAATGATGTTGAATATGAAAAGTGTCACAAAGGTGTTTCATGGCATGGATTTTGAAAGTGTTTCCATTATCTGAGAGAATGGTGGATGGGATACCATATCTACAGAGAATATGGTAGAGGATGAATTTTGAAATCTAAGTACCAGTGATTTGTGAGAGTGGAATTGCTTCCACCCACTTGGTGAAGTACTTAGTGGTGGTAATAATGAAGGTTTGGTCATCAAAGGATGGTGGGTATATCTTTTCAATCAAGTCAAAAACCCACCGAGAGAAGGGCCATGGTGCAAGAAGAGGCTAAAGGTCCTGTGTCGGGGCATGAATCAAATCTGTATGTTGCTAACATGGAAGGAATTTCTTCACAAATTCATAGGCATCATGTTCCAACATGGTCCAATAATATCCATCTTGAAGAATCCTTTTAGCTAGGGCCATACCATTTAAATGGGCCCCACAAACACCATTATGTACTTTTGTTAGTGCAGTATGGGCTTGGGTCTCATCGAGACACCTAAGGAGGGTTCCATCATACCCACGATGATAAAGCATACCACGAACGATGATGTATTGGGAAGAACATTGGATAAAGGATTTTCATTGATTTCGTGTAAGGTCTAGGGGTCGAATGTTATCATGCAGGTAAGTATAGATGTCTTAGCTTGTACTATTCATGAACCCTAACAATTTTCTTGACATAACACCAAATACACACTTTTTTGGATTCAGTCTTAGCTTGTACTATTCCAACCACCCAAAGATGTTTTTCAAAATGGCAGGGTGCTCTATTCTGGTTTTGGACTTCCCCAGCAAGTCATCAACATAATCTTCCAGGATAATGTGGATGAGGTCATGGAAGATAACAATCATTGCTCATTGATATGTTGCCCCCACTTTCTTAAGACCAAAGGGCATAACATTGTAGAAAAAGGTACCCCAAGGTGTTGTGAAAGAAGTCTTGTGCTGATCTTCAGGTGCAATTTGAATATGATTGTAGCTAGAGAAGCCATCAATGAGGGACAACATCTTGTGACCTATAGTGAGGTCAACCAAGATGTTGATATTGGGCAATGGGAAGTCATCCTTCAAACAAGCTTTGTTGAGGTCATGAAAGTCTGTGAAAATTCTAATGTCTCTGTTAGGTTTAGTGATAGACACTATGTTGGAGATCTAGTCAGAATAATTTATGGGTTTGATAAAACCAACATCCAGTAGTTTTTCCAACTCTTTCTTGACTAACAGTGCTACCTGCAGATGCATTTTTTTGAATTTCTGCTTGACAGGCTTGGAATCTAGGCAAACGTCTAGATGGTGAACTACTAAAGTGGGATCCAGACCTGACATGTCTGAGTACGACTAAGAAAAGTTGATGATCCCATCTTTGAGTAGCTATACAATGATATAATATTCTTGTTTTGATATTGATTTGGCTACATAGGTGATCTTCGGGGTTTCTACAGTACCCAAATTGAATTCTTGAGTTTCTTCTATCAAGATGGATGATCATGTAGATAATTGAGTTCCCACAAGGGGAAGATGAATGTCTCCATCCTCCAGTGCCTCATTGAGGTTTTCACTATCGGATTCATCCTTTATTTTTATCTTCTCCAGGTCAAGAAGTGCCTCAGGGAGGTTTTCATTAGGTGATCATTTTTTATTTTTCTTGTTTTTACTTTTACAACTAGAGCATTCATCTTCCCCCAATCCCATAAGGTTGAAATATGCATCCAAGGAGACATTAACATGCGTATGATCGCTTAGGTCCTAGTCAATAAGTTCAGGATGGCATAGGGAAAGGCTAATGGTAAAGATAGATAGGAAATCAAACATGGATGAAAGGTTTGTGTGATCCACGTCATCGTATGCATGTATGATGGACTCTTCCTCAGGTATTTCTTCGAAGGGACCATTGTCAACACTAACACTATTGGAAGCATTAGATGATGTCGTAGGGCCTTTCTTCTTTTTTTCATATCCTAGGCCTTAATTATGCAGAAACTTCAGTACATCAATAGGTTGCAACAACCCTTGTTTTTCTTTACCTTGACCCCCACCTTGATAGTTAAGCTTCTCTATGAACTTGGTAGACCAGAGGTATGCTTCCTAAAAATATTCCTTAAGGGGAGGATCTGGTTGGGGCTTTTCATGATATATCCATTGACTAATATCATCTTCTGGTGCATCTGTCTTTAAACCAGGGGACTGAAAAGTGCTAGTGGGGATGTTTTTGGCACTAAAGGTAATGGTCTTTTCTTCTTCCTTCGGTACAGACTATGAAGGTTTACCGTATGTGTGTGGTGATGGTGGCATGGTTGCGACATTCAGAGCTATATGCATTTCATATTCACCACAACCCTTGTCGATGATATGGACTTTAGTGATGGTGGAGTCAGTGGTGGTAGATGGAGTGGTTGATGTGGTGGATGATGGATTGGAGGATGACAACTAAGGTGCCCCCATTTTGACTCCAGGACAATAATGCAAATGGGAAAATGAAGCTTCAAAAGCATGACAGTACTCAAATGGTTGTGGGTCAGTGTAAATGGTGACCTCATGTCCATTAATTAGGAATTTTAGGCATTGATGATATGTGGAGGGGATGGCTTCCATGGAATGGAGCCATGGGAGGCCGAGGAGGAGGTTGTATGGTAATTTTAGATCTAGGACATGACATGTAGTGTACTGAGTCATGGGTCCAACCTAGATGGGAAGACTAATAATTCCTTCAAAATATCTTTCCGCATTATCATAAGCCTTGATTGGAATGATTTTATTACTCAGATCTGCTTGAGTATACCCTATCTGATTTATGAGCTTTAGAGTGCATAGATTAAGGGTGGAGCCATTATCTACCAGGAGCCTTTTCACTTTACGATGGGAAACCAGGACTTCGACATGTAGGGGATGGTTATGGTTGGCATCAATGTTAGGAATGTCATTTTGGTCAAAGTGTAACTGGTAAGATAGAGCCAAATGTCCCACCAAAGCTTGGAATTGCATGGGATCAATATTGTTAGGCACTTGGGTTTCCTATAAAGCTCGGTTCAGGATCTCTTGATGTATAGGAGAATATTTAAGTAGATCCAAAATTGAGATGTGAGCAGGAGTCTTTCCTAAGTGATCAAGAATCTTATACTGAGAATTCATAGGATTTTGTTGGGCAGATGAAGATGCTGCAAGGACAATAATGTGAGTTCTTTGTGTAGCAACCACACATTGGGGATCTTTAGCTTTATCATGTATCATGGATACGCGGGCTTCTACCTATTCAATATAATGAACAACACCATCATAATTGAGGGGAACATTCTCATAAGTTATGTTATTTGTATTGTTGTTTTGGGGATTGTTATTGGATGTTCTTGTGCCTTGATTATGATTAGGGAAGGAATTTTGGTAAATTTGTAACTGAGCATTGGACGATGAAGCTTGATTGGCATCCACATGAATATTTGCTCGATCTATAAGATCTTGGATATATGTTTTTAGACTCTAACACTTAATTAGGGTATGCCCTTTGATCTTGTGAAACTCACAGTATTCCTTTTCTTTAAACCAAACTAGTTTAAGCTTAGATTCATTGTTTGGATTGGTTACAAGATATGTGATTGGATAATTTTTCTGTAGGATTTTGTTGAAGATGGTACTTAAAGACTCACCTAATTGAGTGAACTTACATTTGTTGTTTCCTTGACTATTTTGGTTTTACTATTGAGGGGGATGAGGTGCCCCCTGTGGTATTAATATGATGTTTTGGGGAGATGGTTTGTTATAGGTAGGTTGTTTCCTCTAAGAGGTACTAGCTACTTGAACATATTTAGTGTTGGTGACACCATCATTCACAACATTCTTGGTCTTGTTCAAGTAGCATGACTTATCTCTGGATGACCATTCTTTGTCATGATTGTATATCTTGACATTTCCTTTAGCAACAAGAGCTTGTTCAAGGATAGGTCCTTTCTCTACTATCTCAGTGAAGGTAGTGACACAATGCAGCCTAAAGTTATGGGCCATGTTGAGATGTGAGTTCTCTACAAAGAGAGGGACCATGTATTTTTCTTTGAGAGGGGTTTTCATTCAACTTTCCAATGCATGCCACCTTTGGAGGTAGCTTATAAAGGTTTCACCTTCACATTGCTTCTCCTTGAGGAAATCCAAGGTATTAGTATCTTTCTCTAGATTGAAGGAGTAGGAAACAAATTTCTCTAAAAGATCCATGAAGGATTTGATAGATCCTCGCTCTAGACCCATGAACCAATCTAAGGCATACCCTATCAGGCTCCATAGGAAGAGATGCAAGAGGTAGTTGTCATTGTGCATAACCTCTGACACTGGCAGTAAAACTCTTGCAGGTGGGCTTTAGGATCTTTGTTTCCCTTGTATCTATCAAATTTTGGTATCTTAAACTGTTTCAGGAAGAGAATTAATGAGATGGAGGGGTCAAACAGATAGGGACATATATCTTTGAATTTGAAGGATTTCTTACCAGTCCTAGCTTGGAGATCTTTTAAAGAAGCTTTTATTTCTAATAGATTCGCGTTGAGTAGGGGCGTAGGAGTCGAGGTAGATGGGTTGGATGGATAAGGGTGGTAGGATGACAAAGGATCCTATTGAGATATTGTCTGAAGGTTGATGTATAGATTTTGATAGTGAGATGATGACATCCCTTGCTGGTATGCTGAGGGAGGTTTTTGGTACTGGGTTGTTGTTGCAAGGTATAATATAGGTTTGTTTGATAAAAATATGCAACATAATGCTAAGGAGCATGAATGGACTGTTAAGGATTGGTCTGTTGGTACTGAGGGTACTGTTGTGACTATTAAGAGGCCACATAAGGTGGTTGTTGTTGGAAATTTTGTTGGTTATGATAGAAATAGTGCTGAGGAGGTTGATGATGTGATACCGATGGTTTTGTGGGCCAATATGGAATATTTTGTTCTGGTTGAACTTGCAGACATAAAATAGATGCAAGCAATGGGGAAATGGTCTAAACGAGAGGTTGAGATAGATTTCCTTGTGATTGGTGTGGTGGTTGTTGTGATGAAATCAAAGGATTATGCGGGGGTTGTTGATGATGAGGTGGTTGAGATGATGTAGAGGCATTTTGTAAAGGGGGTTGTTGGGTGCCAATGGAACATTCACTCGAGATGTACCTTGTAGTGGTAACTGAGGTGGTATGTTAGATTGCAGGGGTTGTTGGGATGTGAATGGAGGTGGTGGTAGATTTGTGTCCCCATGAGGTGGAGGCAAGGTATTGAAAGGGTTGCCCCCAACGTTTACTAAAGGTTGATTAGAAAGGGGTGGTGCAATCAACATTAATGTTGGACATTGTGGAACACATTGCAGTATGCCATAGGTGAAAGGGTTATTGGAATCAAATACTTTAGGAGCCCCCATGACTGAGATTGGGGCATGTGCGGGATTGTTAACGTGGTTGTAGACATAGAAAATATACAGATTGATATCACACACTCGATCATGATCTACTAACATCACTTCATCCTAAATTATCCCTCTATCTAACCATTTAATCAAATAGCCTTATTTTATTAAAGTCATCATAATTCTCCTTTTAATTAAATAAATCCCTCAATTTAATTAAATCATTGTCTCTATGTAATTAGCTAGGTCATTTCATCTTCCTATCTTTATTTAATTAAATAATCCATATTATTTGATTATATCTCTAAATTTCATCTAATTGAATTAAATAAATCAAAAAATTATCTAATTTAATCCAACATCACTCCCTTTGGTTAAATAAATCAAAAAAATTATTTAACTAGGTCTTAATCACTTTCATCTCTTTTTGTTTTATTTGAACCCACAAATCTAAATCAAATAGTCAAATCATCTAATCTCCTCTTAAATTAATCAAATCCTAATTAATCTAATCTAAATGCATGTCACGTCCTCTAGTTTTTCCCACTTGCACAATAAATCAATTTATTTGATTTATTAAATCTTCTACTTCATTCTGTAGACACCTAAATTTGGACACTTAATTTATCCAAATTTATCCCTTTTTGTCTAAGCATCCCCTTATCCGCATTAATTAAGTAATATCGCTATTATTTAATTAATATCTTTAATTCTGCCAAATCCCTAAGGTATTTAATCAATAATACCTTATCTCTTTAATCCTCCTTTCATCAAATGTATTAAATAAATATCACATTTATTTAACTCCTCACATGTCACATCCTCCAACTTTTGCAAGTTGGCCTCTAATCTTTCTTAGCCACCTAACCTTCCTCTAACCCCTCATCAACTTGTCTAATCACCCCCTTTAGTCAACTCTTCCCATCCCCCAAGGAATTTTTAATTCTTTTTGTCTTCCCAAAGTACTTTGAAGAATTTTTAATTCCACTCTCATCTTTCAAGGAATATTAAATTTCTTTTCTCTTCCCCATGTCCTTTATGACATGTGTCCTTAGTCAACCTTATTAAAGACTTTCTCTTTTTGGGCAAGGCACTCCACTTCCCCATGTGAATTTTTAATTCACCTTTTAATTCTCCAATGCACTCAAAAGGAATTTTTAATTCCTTCACTTCTTCCACATGTCCTCTCTTTATTCTTTATTCTTTCCCCTCTCCCCATAAGGATATTTGAGGATTTTTAATTCCTCACATGTCCTCTCACTCACATAGGGACAAGCACCTCCTTTATGAGGAGATCTTGTCCAATCCCAAGGTACTTTGTACCCCCCCTCCATGTCATGTACTATCATTCCACCTCATGTCCACTACACCTTTTAGCTCTATATCACATGCCACATGTCAAGATGTGAGGGCTTGTGAGTTCTCAGCTCACCTTAGCCCTACATCTTGATCATTGGTGGCTCAATCTTGGCAGTCCATTTCTTCTAGGAATTCTCAAAATTCCTATAAATACCCCCTCTTTTCTCTCATTTAGAGGAGATCATTTTGCTACCCAAACTCTTGTAATTTTGTTTCTCAATGTACACTTAGTCATTTTCATGCTTTCATCCATTTCCATCCATCCTCACATCATCATCTAGTTTGCATATCTTGCCATCCAAGGAGCATACATTCCATCTACAATCAAAGGGCCAACCAAAGGATCGATTCGACACAAGGTATAAACTTCCATTTGTTGTTTTTATCTTGTGTTGATTCAAACTTAGGCTAATCTTGAGGTGTAGGTTGTCTTGGTGTTTATTTGCACTCTTTAGTTTGTTGCTCATTTTCTAACGCATATATTTGACCTATCACACATTGAAAAAGGCATCAATGGTTGGAATATTCCCCAAATTTGAAAAATCCCTCCAAAAGGGTTTGCACATCCAACAAAGCATTTAAAATCTCTTACATGTCCTTTTCTTGAGCCATGTGGCATTAACTTCACCTTTCACCTCATCCTTCATGCCATATTTTAAATTTGAATCTCCCCCGTCTTTGCACATTCTCAAAAATGTGCTCATTCCTCAACCATTTACATAATGACATGTGCCTTCTTCTCATTGGTTGAAGATTAGTCCCACATTCATCCCTTTTTTCCTTTTCTCTCTTCACATTATTCTATAAATAAGAGGCTAATCTCCTCGTTTGATCATCCACAACTTAAGTAAACTTACTATACTCAAATCTTTAGCAATCTTCATCCATACTTTTGAGTTCATAGCTAGGTTATGTAGGTCTTTATCTTGGAGTATTCATCACTATTCATCAAAGTGGATCAATTTTCATCACCAAATCAGCATTCCATCATTGGAGTTGGGAAAGGGCCAATTTTCACATCAAATTGGCACAAATTGCCTTAAGAGATTAAGAGTTTTCTTTGCTTTTGAATAGGATTTGATATGTTTTAAGTTTTTTTGTGTTCTTCATTTCTTTCCATCTTTCTTTTGTAATTTAAATGAATTTCTTGAGGAATCATGTTACTAACCTTGCATTTGATTTAATATATTGATTGGTTCTTGTGTTTGTGCAGGTTTGGAATCATGGTTCACATTTTGGCACTACAAAGAGGGTTGAATCTCGTTTTCTAATCATGTTTTTGTCAAAAGTTCTATGTTTTTTTTTTCTATAGGAAAAATCTACTGCTAGAAGCTCGGAGTCATTATTCAGCACTACTGGTTCTCCAACGTCACTATATAGAACTCCTGAAAAATCCAAACTATGATGCATCTAACTTCCTACCCAAAATTTTGAATTCTAAACTACACCGTTGAGCCTGTTTGACCCACGAGAATCTTTCAAAAATCTAAACTGCACCATTGACTAAAAGGGCGATGCCTTAATGCTCACTGGTCTGGTTATAGAGCAATGCTAACTGGTAAGCCATGCTATACAACACCATTGGTGAATTCAAACTATGGTGACTTTGTGGATTGCACTGTTGGAGGGGAGTATAAAGTGAAATTTTATTTGTAGCACATGATTTTTTTCAAATTATGGTTCTTTTGTCTATTTTGTGTTTTTTGGACCTCTATTTCTACAGAATCTAACTGACTTTCTTGCAGGTTGGATCGATCAAAGATGAAAAGGAAGGGAAGCATGACAATGCCATTTCAAAAAAACAAGTGTTTTTAAACACTCTAGTGTTTGTTTAACACTCTTAGAGGATTCACTAGTTCTCTTAAAGAAAAAATTGTTATCTTTTTATGCTTAGGACTTACCAATTTCATTTTGGGGCTTTAAAAGAAACCTTTTAAATTATTGTTACAAAAAGGCTTAAAAAGAACATTAGGACTCAAATTTACTAGAGTTTGTTTTGGGTTTAATAATTGAACAAGGCAAATTGTCACACTTACTTTGGTGCTTTAAAATTAATCAAAATGATTGCTTTGTGGACTTAAAATGAACATATGTAACTTTGTTTTGTGATTACTTACACAAACTAATGTCATTGAAACGATGTATATGCTTCTCTCACGCCTCATGGCGATCTTGATAATCAAAAGGATTTTTTATGGTCTTAGGGTGGGATAAAGTGATTACCTCCACACTTCATTTTGGAATTAAAATTGAACAAATATTTGCGAGTGTGAGTGGAACATATTGTGTGTTTTCTCCCTTTGTTTCTAAATGAAGGTTGATCGAACTATGAATATGTTTTCTTTCTTTTGTTTATCTTAGAGGGCCTTCCTTGGGGAAAAATTAATCACCCAAGGGAACGACTCAACTGGTAACACTCTAAAGCCAAGAGTATTTCCAACCAAGATATAAAAGTGGGTATTGGAACAAAGGCCAATATCACACGGTTGGTTCCGATGAGAAGGGAAAAAATGGTCTCTCACCTCGATGGGTCAACTCAGGTATGAACAAAAATTCTGAATTAAAACCCTTGCTTAGAAAAGGCCACAATCCTTGATCTATTTGTTGGTGCAAGAACCATCATTTTTTAGCCATCCCACATTTTTACAGCTCTTAGTAGAAATGAAAAACATGCCATGGGAGTTTCATGGGTGTTGATGCTTGGATTCCCCATATAAGTGAGTGCCATGGAGGGGAGCCAATGGGGTCAAGCATCTAATCATTCACTAAGAGTAGGCGTAGCTGGACTTGTCCAAGTGGGAATTCAACAAGTAAAGTCTTTCATATTCATAGGGTTGTGAATGTTCTTGGTATCAAAACACTTGCTTGTTTGAAAACATTGGGAAACACACATTTAATAGGAAAATAAAAATTTCAAATGCCTTAGTTAGAGAAAATACCTTTGAGAAAACCTAAGAACTATTTCTTACCTTGGGTATTATTTCCTTAGAGGTTTCTAAGTAATTGGGTTTACATATTAATTTTATTCTACCAAGGTAAACATTAGGAAACCATTGCCTTGATTTCCTTGAATTCCACATAGCACTTTGCGGGATGAAAAGAAGTTAGGACATTGGATGTTTAGTTTGAAAATATAATAAAGTGTTTGTGGTAAAATAAATTCAATAATCAAGATTAAATCAATTGAACCCCACACATGTGCTTGTGTATCTTTTGTCTTGTGTTCTTTTGAGAAAACAATGATCTTTTGGTTTGAAGGGAAAAGCGTGTTCTTCAAAACCTTGGCCTTGTAAACAAGTCCTTCATAGGTTCATTTAGGATCAAAATCAAACACTTCATCCATCTCAAACATCAATCAAATCCCATCCCACAAACAACTTTAGAGCTTTGGAAACATCATTTTAGACTTGGGTAAATCATCAAAAAATCAAAATCACCTTGTTTAGTTAGGAGTATGGGAATGCATCCTTTCTCATACCTCTAGTTAAATCAGCACACCTTTGAACAAGTTTATCCTAAATATCACATCCAACATCTTAGGGTTTATAAGTTCATTATCCAATCAAAACCAATCAAAATCAAATCATAAAGTCTAGCATTGATCCAAAGTTCCTAAAAATTCAACACCCATATCATTCACCCCTTTCATCCTTCATCTCATCATCGGTCCTAAATACCTTAGAGGTCACTTTTACAATAAGGTCAAAACACAAGAGGAACATGGAATATAAAATTAATTCATACATCAAGAGTAAATCAAGTCAAACAAACTATCAAAGCCTTACAATGCTAATTGATTTTCAAAACTCACATTTATACAATTCAGTCATGGAATCATTATATCCTACAAACCTCATTGGTAAAACAAATGTGAGTATACCCAATTTAAATTTTGGGACACCTTTTGCAATGGTAGATTTAAATCCAAGTCCAAACTTTCAAATCTATCAACCAAATGCTCAATGCATGAGTCTTCAACAAAACAACATTATCCCACCAAATCCATACATTCCAAATATGAATATACCAAGTTCAACTATACCAAACATGAACATTTTGAATCCACACTTGGTAAAATTTTGGATAGATATGTTTGAAAATCACACGAATGTTGTTCAAAATCCATCACACCCATATGCCCCCTCACCTTTCATAATCCTAATGACCCATCATCATCATTTCACACAACCCCTCAAACCTCTCTTTGTACGACCTGACAAGGAGAAGGTGACTTATCTGGACCAGGGGGAATTTCTGATCAAACATCATCATTTCCCCAAGGGACCATGCCACTCAATTTCCCACCACTCCCTCCCTTACCATTAACATCCATATCACCTCTTGGTTTCGGGCTACCTACACTACCACCACTCATCCAAAACATCCCCCCAACCATCAATCAAGGCATCATACCAAATCCTCCCCCCTTGCTATTGATATTACAACAATAGATGGAAATTATCCCCATAGGACAAGAAACCAACACATCATCTATCATCCCTCAAAACATGGTCACTCAAGGACTAACCATATTGATCACACCATCCACAACTCAAATCCCAATCATCAATACGATGATACCTTTTATCACCACAACAAGCACTATTCCAAAACCACCACCACCACCACCCAAACCAAACACATCAAACCAATACAACAATGTGTTGTAAGCCACTCAACAGGCTGCTTCTCATAAGGCACTCCAACAAAACCAAAACGAACAAGCTGCACAACTAGCTGCTCAAGTTTCCCAAGCCACACTACAAGCCCAACAATCACAAGCCAAGGTTGAATCGCAAGCGCAAGCTCAAGCCCAATACCAAGCCCAACAAGAAAATGTTGTTTAAAATCCCAACAAAATGTCAAAGACTCCATGTACCGATCCAAGCCAATGATCACATGATCAAGACCTATCCATGAAAAAACACATGGAATATGTTTCTACCTCATCCAAAGATCAAATCAACATACATCAAGAGTCACTTTTTTATCATGATAAAAATCCCTCAACAATATCTGACAATGATCTATTTCAAGGAGTGTTAAAATTATGTGATCATGTAATCAACAATCCATTGACCAATGATCATGTTGAAAATGTCTCTACATCACCTAATAAGTTAGAGGACATATCTCAAAAGTTTATTCCAAAGCATGATCAACATCTAATGATAATAGGTTTCCACAATCCATATCATAAGTCTGAAGCTTCTGGATTTGATTGTGTGCAACAATTTTTAGCATCAACGTTTCGGATCACACTACATGATCCATCATCAGGATGAAAGAGAGCAAGAGGAATGAAAGGGTAATTGCAGACTTGGACAAGATAAAAAGAAGAGAGGAGGGGGAGGGTGAGGAGGCACGTAGACCAAGGCCAAGACTAAAGATGAGGAAGAGCAACACATTAGAGCAAAAGAGAAGACCAATTATAATAGGGGAAAGAGCGAAAGAAAGAACTAAGAAGGAAGAAAAACAAGAAAAATATAAGAATAATGAAACCTAAAGAAAGACTACAAGAAACGTAGAACAGAAGAAAAATAACACAAAAAAATAAAGGGAAGGAATAACATAAAAACAAAAAGACAAAAGAGAAAAAATAACACTCAGATTATATATATAACTAATTATGAGAATAAATATATACAACCTTATTATATCCTACATATAAAATACAGGGATATTAATATATTACTAAGAAGGATATTAATATATATTTATATTTTATATAAATCCATATAAAATAAATATAACTATATTTTGAGAATAAGTGTATTAAGTATGATTTAAATAATATATTATATGCTAATAAGAATTATTAAATCAACAATATATTATAGCATGTATTAAATAAATAACTATGAGAATATAAATATGATGAGAAGAAATAATATATTATATCATGTATTAAATGAGTAACTAAGAGAATATATATATAATGAGAAGAAATAGAGAGAAAAAATGAGAAACCAAAGAACAAATGAGAATAACTATAGATTGTGACTATTATGAGTAAGGGAAGAGAAGAAATTAAGAGAATGACTGACAAGAAAGGAATAAAAATGAGAATAATTAAGAAGAACCAAAGAATAGATGAGAAAAACAAAGAATAATTGAGAAAAAATATATATTGAGAAGAAAATAAGAGAATAAATGCGAAACCAAAGAATAACAAGAGAATATAAATGAGAACCAAAGAATAAACGAGGAAATATATAAATAGAGAAGAAATTAAGAGAAAAAATATGAGAATATACAAGAGAATACTTGAGAAGGAACCAAAGAATAAATAAGAAACCGAAGATACCTTCTCAAGTATTCTCTTGTATATTCTCATATTTTTTCTCTTAATTTCTTCTCTATTTATATATTTCCTCGTTTATTCTTTGGTTCTCATTTATATTCTCTTGTTATTCTTTGGTTTCACATTTATTCTCATATTTTCTTCTCAATATATATATTTTCTCAATTATTCTTTGTTTTTCTCATCTATTCTTTTTTTTTTTTTTTAATAAAAGAGGGTAAAAACTTTATTGAATCATAACAGCATTACAAAGTCCAAAGAAGGAAGCCACAAGGGGCCAAAACAACAAGAATTAATTCACACCCAAGAAGCACCTCATATCCTCAGCAACCCACTCCTCAAGAACAGGGGCCATATCAACAGGGAGATTGCTCCAATCATCCACAAACCAAGAATCAGTCTTTTCCGACGCCCATCTAGCCAGCCCATCAGCCACCCTATTCCACTCCCGTGGAATATGACGGAAAACAATGGACTCCAAGGTAGAGCACAGAGAAATAATCTGTTTGACAACCACAGCTAGCTGCCAATTCACATCCTCCAAATTTTGATTATTCAACATATCAATAACCACCTGAGAATCAGCTTCACAAACAATCCGCCGCCATCCAAGGGAAACTGCACGTTCAACCGCCAAGAGAATAGCGCTAGCCTCCATAATATTATTAGTTTGCAAACCACGATACATAGAAAAGAAGAAAACCACCACTCCAAGGCTATCTCTACCAATACCACCAACCCCAGCATGCCCAGGGTTACCTCTAGAAGACCCATCAGTATTAATTTTCAACTCCCCTAGAGCAGGTGGGCACCAAAAGCCCTCACGAGCAACCCTCTCACGCCCACGCCTATGATGCACTTTACTCATAATACACTTCCCCCCTGTGGCAAGACCCAGGGAATTTACAACACCCAAGTCCCCAGGAGCAATCGGCACAGACAAGTCACACTTTGCAGTCAAAGGCTCCAGCAAAGCCCCAAGAATTCGCCTCCAAAGTTGCCCCACGAGCAATTTTTTATCCAAGAATATTCTTCTGTTACGTTCCAACCAGATTTGCCAAACAATCAAACTAGGACCAATGCTCCAAGCAATTTTAAGAAAAGAGGTTGTAGCAGGAGAAGAACCCTGTCTCTTCCAAAAATCCTCCAAAGAAGAGACATGGCAACACGGTAAGCTCCAAAGATTCCACCAGTGATGCCAGATAGTCTTAACAAAAGAGCACTGAAAAAATAGATGTGATAAGCATTCATCATGCTGACCACATAGAATGCACATGGAGGGGCCCTGGAACCCACGTTTGCAAAGATTATCCCAAGTAAGACACTTACCTTGAACCACAAGCCAAGAGAAAAAATTACACTTAGGCCAAGCAAATTTATTCCAAGCATGCTTCCACCAAGAAACCTGGGAGCTTCCAAAGACCTGTTTATCCAAAACCTGATAACCAGAGGCAACCGAAAATTTTCCTTTCAAGTCAGGTCCCCAAGCAAGCACATCAGCCCCTTGGAGAGAATTGTAGACACGACTCGATAAAATCTTAGCAAGCTCTTGACGATCCTCCACTGCACCACCAGGAGGCCAATCCAAGGGGCTCTTCCACCTAGACACATAAATTTGACCCAAAGATTGTTGAGATTTAAAATCTGCCACATGATTCCAACCCGCCTCCACAAAAATCTGGCACAAATCTTGGAGATGGGGATGAGATGACACAATGGGTGGGTATCCATCCCAAGAATCATACCAGAAAAGAGCATCTCGACCCCCATTACAAATCCAAAAAAGTCCCTGTTTAACCAACTTGGCACCACGTTTAAGGGTACTCCAGATCACAGAGCCTTTTCCCTCCATACTAAACCTTGATACCTCCCTACTTTCTACTGCCCCCAAATATTTGAAGGTCAGAATTTTAGCCCAGCACATATGCTGTTGAGAGCACCAGCGCCAATACAACTTAGCAGCCAAGGCCTGCCCATCCAAATCAGCCCGCCGTAAACCAAGACCCCCCTCTTGCTTTGGCCTACAAACAACATCCCACTTCACAAGACTCCATTTTCTATGAAGAAGATTACCAGCCCACAGAAACTGACGAGACAATTTCTCGAAATCTCTAATAAAACTTGAAGGAGCAGAAAGAACACAGCATTTATAAATAGGAAGAGCCTGGACCACCGACTTTAAAAGAGTCACTCTACCTGCTGAAGAAAGCCACCTGCAAGTCCAATGACTGACCAATCCGCGAAACTTATCAAGAGTCTCTTGCCAAAACCTTTTGGGGAGAGAGCTAACAACAAGAGGGATTCCAAGATAGGAAAAAGGAAGCAAACCAATCTGAAACCGAAGGATACCAGCAATTCTCCTTTGAATACCTTTAGGAGTGTGGAAGAAATATATGAAGGACTTCCCCTCATTTATGCATTGCCCAGAAGCTGCCAAGTAACTGTCCAAAACACTGCGCCAATTGAGAGCCTCCTCAACCTTAGCCCTACCCATCAAGGCAGTATCATCTACAAATTGCAGATGAGACTGAGTGGGAATACCATCTCCCCAACTCCATCCCTGAAGCAATCCACTAGCAACCTGAGCACGAATGAGTCTTCCCAGGCCTTCCGCAAGGAGGATGAATAAGTAAGGAGATAGGGGATCTCCTTGCCTCAGGCCTCTAGAAGCACCAAACAAACAAGTGGGCTCACCATTGATAAGCACCGAAAAGGAGGAGGAAGTGACACAACTCCTACCCCATTCAATCCAACCCTCAGCAAAGCCAAAAGCTCCAAGGATTTTAAATAGAAAACTCCATTTAACACGATCATAAGCTTTAGCCATGTCTAACTTGATAAACATAGATTTATCTTTTGAGGATTCCATAGAGTGGATGGCCTCAGCAGCAATAGCTACCCCATCCATGATCTATCTTCCAGCAACAAAACCCCCCTGCTCTTCAGAAATTAAGTCATCAAGCCAAGGCTTCAGCCTTTCTGCGATCACCTTAGTAATAATTTTATACACAACATTACATAGAGCTATAGGCCTAAACAAATCCAAGGAGTTAGCTCCCACCTTCTTAGGAATAAGAGCTAAAAATGTAGCATTTAGGGACTTCAACATTTGTTTATGCATAAAGGATTCTTGGACAACCTCTAAAAGGTCCAATTTAACCCCTTCCCAGAACTCCTGAAAAAATTCAATGGGGAATCCATCAGGCCCAGGAGCTTTACCTTTCTTCATCTGGAATACAACCTTCTCAAGCTCCGACAAGGTAATAGGAGCAAGCAATGATTCATTCATTTCATTAGTCACCAGCTTTGGGATACAATCTAAAATTTTAGCTTCATCCTCCTCCGCAGGAGGCGAATCCTCAGAGAAAAGGGTAGAGAAATATCGAATGCATTCAGCTGAAATAGAGGCTGAAGAGGACAAAGATTCCCCATTAGGCAACAGAATAGAAGAAATAGCATTACCTTGTCTCCGATCCTTAACTGAGTTATGGAAGAAAGCAGTGTTTCGATCCCCAGCCTGGAGCCATTCAATACGAGACTTTTGTTTCCAAAAAATCTCTTCTCTTAACTCCCATTCCTCAAGCTCTTTTGTTGCAGCAACCTCTAATAAACTCAGCTCCTCTGAGAGGCCTTGATCTCGAATTTGTCTGGTAATTAGGTCTAGATTATCTCGCGCCTTTTGCTTTTCCTGAAATAAGTTACCAAAATGCTGCCTATTCCATCTTTTCAATCTGTATTTAACATACTGGAGCCTCTTTGAGAAAGAGTACATGGCAGTGCCATATGCTGGCTTCCCCTGATCCCACCAACTAGGGAGCAAAACATGAAGAGATTCATCCCTAAGCCACATGAGTTGGAACTTAAAGGTCTGTCTAGCACACCGTTGAGGCACATCAACCACTAGCTTAATAGGCCAATGATCAGAACCACGACCATCCAAAATTTCAGAGCTTATCAACCACCTGTCCCCCACCCAAAAACTAGACACCAAAAATCTATCAAGTCTTTCAGAAATAGAGGCATCGCCAATTCTCCTATTATTCCAAGTAAAAAGACCATTGCCAGGTTTGATATCCACAAGATTCAAAGCAGAGATATTGTCCTGGAGCAATAATGCAGAAGCCTCCAACCTTGCAATACCACCTCATTTTTCTGCAAGCTCCGTGATAGCATTAAAATCGCCTCCAATAATCCAAGGATGGTAGGGAAATAAGCTACGAACTAAACGAATGTTGGACCACAAAAGTTGCTTTCCTTGCAACTCCACAGGCGCATACACATTGGAGAAGAGAGCAATTTCCCCTGACATAAAACAAGAGGCCACCATGGAAAGGGAGGACCTGAAAGACACCCACCAAAGGGGGCAAATCTTACGCGGGTTCCATAAACATGCCACCCCGCCAGAAGACCCTTGAGCACCAATGCATTGGCATCCACCATTCCCCCATAACTTAGGAACTAGATCCATCATACCCTCCACAGAGAGCTTAGTCTCCTGCAAAAAAAGAACATCAGGCGAATGACACCTAATCAAATCCCGAACAGCTTTTTGTCTAGGGCCACTGTTCAAGCCCCTAACATTCCAAGAGAGAACTATCATTTCGAGGGGCATGAAAAATGCGAATCCAGAGTCTTGACTGACCCTGACTCCACCAAAGTCTCCCCTATCATCTTAATCTTTTCCTCATCCTTCTTCCTTCCCAGCTTAGAAATTTTCTCCGGCCCCCCCTTCTTGAGAACTTTTTGCAGAACACCCAACTGAGAGGACGCCTTAATATTCTTCTTGCCCACCTCTGGACCAACTTTTTGCAAGAGGTGAACCTTATCTACACTATCTTTCACTACCTCAGCACTACCACCCAACTCAACCTGAACCTCCATTTGACGATCTGTCCCTAGAGCCGAAGTCCCATCAGTAAGCGGAGCCATAATCCCCTCTGAGTTGAGCAAAACCTGACTAGAATCTTTCCCAACCTCATCTAAGCATGGCACTCCCATACCCCCCTCCTGTTGGGGAGTAAGCATTGCCTCAACTAAAGGGCCATGCTGATCAATATCCAGAGTCCCATGATCTAGATCCAAAAATCCTGGGTTCACCTCCTGTTGACTAAGATCCTCTAGCACCTCAAACCTGTTGAAGGTGTCCTCCTCCTGCCTGTCCTTCAAAGTCCTTTTATGACCTTTATTTCTGTTTCGGCCTCTAACGGGAATAAATCCATCTTCCCTACCACCAGAACCCTGAATGGGGTCCTTGCCCTTATCCACCCTAGGTGGATTAGCTGAAGGTTGAGAAGAATGAGCCTCCAAAGGCTTGGCCTTTGGACATCTGCGCAGGAGGTGACCATACTCATGACAGAAATGACAACGGAAGGGAAGTGTTTCATAATCCAGCTGTTGCACCCATGAATAATCTCCTGCACTCACTTCTAACAAGTCTGGCAATGGCTTACTTAAATCAATTTCTACACAAAACCGGGCAAAATTCATTACCTTTTTGAATTGTGTTTGCTGAGAAGAACCCACAGGTTTCCCCAGCTTCGAGGCTAATAGGCACAACACATCCTCTCGCCAGCATTCCACAGGGAGCCTTGGAAGACGGACCCAAACCGGAACCCGATTCAGAAGTTCCTCTGTCGGGTTGAAGCCAGCATGCCATGGCTTAATAAATAAGCCCACCTGGTTATAAAAATACGGGCCCCCTTCAAAAATCCTATTCCGATCAGCCAAACAATCAAAAGTAACCATGAAGTAGTTATTTGCCAGGAGGCGGATCTCCATCTCTCCCTCAGGCATCCATGTCTTTTGAGCCCACATCTCCAAGAATTGCAAAGAAATTTTCAAACCTAAGAATTTGCAATAAAGAGAATGTCGTGCATAATAATCAATGTCTTCAGCCAACATCTCCATTGGAATGACTACGCTCGGCCTCTCTTTACACCGTTCGAGGCACCCATTAATCTTCGGAATTCTAGGCCCCCCTACTGAGCCCATCTCGACTTTCTCAGGTTCCACCGAGAAAAGATTATTATCAAAAATCTTCGAACCCTGTGGAGAGGGTTTTGATCCAAAAGCAGAACGAAAGTCCATATTGGGACAAACCCTAGAAGATTCTCCAGTATCCATCAAAGAGCACACAACGCAAGATGAGCAAGCAAGGCCCAAATAAAACCAAGAGCCCTTCGAAGAAGGCACACTCCACTGGACACCAAGGTCGCAACCCCCCAACCCCAGAATACACACCTGCTGCAAAAGAAAAGAGCCTCCCCCCAAATAGCGTAAAAAAACCCACCCCCAAGAAGCTTCAGAGAAGAAGAGAACAGATCCGACCCCCAACTACACATGCAACCACCAAAAGACCACATGCAGGCCGAGCCTAGATGGCTGCGGCCTCATGCAGCGCTTGCAGAGCCATCCTCCCTCTACTCCTCCCTAGGTGTCTTGGTCTTTCTCATCTATTCTTTGGTTCTTCTTAATTATTCTCATTTTTATTCCTTTCTTGTCAGTCATTCTCTTAATTTCTTCTCTTCCCTTACTCATAATAGTCACAATCTATAGTTATTCTCATTTGTTCTTTGGTTTCTCATTTTTTCTCTCTATTTCTTCTCATTATATATATATTCTCTTAGTTACTCATTTAATACATGATATAATATATTATTTCTTCTCATCATATTTATATTCTCATAGTTATTTATTTAATACATGCTATAATATATTATTGATTTAATAATTCTTATTAGCATATAATATATTATTTAAATCATACTTAATACACTTATTCTCAAAATATAGTTATATTTATTTTATATGGATTTATATAAAATATAAATATATATTAATATCCTTCTTAGTAATATATTAATATCCCTGTATTTTATATGTAGGATATAATAAGGTTGTATATATTTATTCTCATAATTAGTTATATATATAATCTGAGTGTTATTTTTTCTCTTTTGTCTTTTTGTTTTTATGTTATTCCTTCCCTTTATTTTTTTTGTGTTATTTTTCTTCTGTTCTACGTTTCTTGTAGTCTTTCTTTAGGTTTCATTATTCTTATATTTTTCTTGTTTTTCTTCCTTCTTAGTTCTTTCTTTCGCTCTTTCCCCTATTATAATTGGTCTTCTCTTTTGCTCTAATGTGTTGCTCTTCCTCATCTTTAGTCTTGGCCTTGGTCTACGTGCCTCCTCACCCTCCCCCTCCTCTCTTCTTTTTATCTTGTCCAAGTCTGCAATTACCCTTTCATTCCTCTTGCTCTCTTTCATCCTGATGATGGATCATGTAGTGTGATCCGAAACGTTGATGCTAAAAATTGTTGCACACAATCAAATCCGAAGCTATCTGAGACTTATGATCAATCATCTCACCAAAGTCTAGCAATGGTCCTTTCCAAGACATATTGGACATCCTTCGACCTCATGATTGTCGATATTGAAAGAATCTTCAACTCAACACTTGATCCAAATTCACTCAAAGATCAAGAGGATATTGAGCCACTTCCTATTCCTAATGAAGATATCCAAGAAATCTATGTAAGAAATCCATCCTTTGAAATTGACCCATGTCAAGAACTTGATCCAAAGCATGTTGAAAGCAATTCCAAAATCATTCAAGATCAAGAATTTGTAGCCCCAAGTTACTACAATAATCTAATGGATACTCTCTTATCTATAAAAGATGATCATATCCACATAGCACATACTCCTCCATCTACCCATGAGATTCTTTCTATGGATGGACATGTAGATGATCTTCATTCATAACAAGATTCTTTTACTCCTAATATTATTACACAAAAAGAGTAGGTTATTGATTCCAATAGTCAAACTAAGTTGTCAACATTAGGATCAAATATATCCCAAATTCAGACTGAGGACATCATGTATGAAGATATCCAACATTATCCACTCAAAGAAACAAGTCAGATAGAACAGGATATTCCAGAGTTGTAGAGCAACAAATTGAAACAACGCCATTTACAGTGGTCATTTATTAGAACAGGCTAAACTGAACAAGAAATATCAAAACAAGAAGAATCAAGGAATGAAGGTGCCACTACCACCATACTGGGGGAAACTTCATCTCAAGCAAACGTCAAAATAGTTGGTACCAAGAATCATTATGGTGAAACCAATGCCAATACTACAACAACCATGTCATGAATCTTCATCCACCTATCACCCTTTCCACGAATTGGGACCAACATCAAAATATGGTTTTGAATCAAAGCACAAAGAATGTTATCAAAGAAAAATAAGCTACAAAGCATATTGGAAAAAACAAATACATATGGATACCAAAGAATACAAAGAAAGATTATCCCTATCAAACTCCATTAGTCAAAGAAACTATGGGCCAAAATAAAAAGGGAAAAGTATCCATCAAAGATGTCCACAAAGGAAAAATAAGGCTTCTCAAGTGACGTACAAAGTATATCAAGTAGTTGGTCCTAATTCCATGCACACTTTCGTATCCACCCATCATTGTTCATCTTCCCAAGTTTGGAGAGTCAAAGGTTCCAAACTATTAACCAATCCATCTCCTATCCCTCAATAAACTCCATCCATACCTCCACTCATGATATCCAATTCTCACATTGACCATGTATTGGAAACAACCCTTCATCATAAGGATTCAGAAGGAACTCTATCACAATGTGTGCACCAAGACAGAGTTAACTCCAGTATTAATAAAGTAGATTGAGAATCTCAAAAGTTGTATTCAAGTGCATGTATCCTAGCAAAGCAACTTCTTTAGGTAGGGTATCGATGGCCCATCATGACAAAAGTATCTACATCGACACCACCAAGTGGTTCAACATGAGCTTAAAATATTTCAGAAAAATACAAAACAATAAAAAAAAAAAACAAAATCAAGAAAATAGTAAAAATAAAAATTGTCCTCTAGAAAAAGCCACTACGGTGGTGATTTGGACAGGTACCATGATGAAAAACTGGAAAACATGTGTCATGTGTAGAATCAAGCATCTGTGTGCACTAGTTCAAGTTGAAACATCTCATCCCATCTGTAATAAATCCAACATTCCATCCATCTTATCCATAATAAATCCATTCATCCATGAACTATTTATCCAATCCATTTTCATCCATCTGCATCCATGGTCCAAGTTATCTCAATCTTGACAAAGTTTGGTGCACACTTTACACTTTCTTATGGTAAACATCTTGACATGGGTCATTTTCATTGATCCTAGCCTACCCAACATTATATGAGCCATGAAGCATTCCTTCGTTCAAACACCTTATCTTATTGCAAGATAATCCATATCCCTCCATCCACACACCTATCCAAGCATCCACCCATGATATTCCATACATTGCTAGACACTGGGGGCAGATATTTAAATCTTGCTTCTAGAATAAATATTGATATATATCCTCCAACTTATGTGCTGATCTGAACATTGGAAAATGTAAAATAAAATCGGTCCACCACTTGTGAGAAAAAATCTAAATCACTAGCCCATGGCACATTTTGATGAGAAGACATTCCTTATCAATCTTCATCTTTCATCGAACATCAATCCAAACAATCACTATCAATCACATCTAATGTGTGCTTCAACATCACATCAAATCATCTAAAAAAAAAATTGTTCCAAATCAAGCTTCAAAATATTTATCAATCAAATCCAATCAACCCATAATCCATCCTCTCAAGATATCCTTCCCAATCCTTGTGTTTCTTAACACTATCCTTGCATTGTTGTGTATCCTCAAAAATGTTATCATCATCAATCCCTCATCATCTTGGGATATCCATCCTAATCCTTGTGTTGTGTAACACTATCCTTGCATAGTTGTGTATCCTCAACAATGTTATCATCATCAATCCATCAATTTGATCAATCAACCTTAGCTTGGTTTTCAAAAAAATCCCAAAACAAAGCACTGATATCATCACAAACATCCGTATCCAAAATGTCAAAATCATACGAAAAAATAAATCCCAAAACAAATAAAAAACTTGGTCATCTGAACTACGTCGTATCTGAGCTTAAGCATAGGAAAGGTTAATCTTTGATCAGCCCTCGAGACATAAAATAGAAAAGCATTCATAAAATCTCAAAAAATGCAAAAAATTTGAAAATCAAAAATCAAAACATTTGTAAAATCTTGAAAATACCAAAAACATTGAAATATTCTAGAAACTACAAAACCATCCATCCATTCTCGCTTTCACCTGCAATAATCAATCATCCATAATAAATCAATCATCACCTTCATCCTTTGGACAAACAAAGAAAAACAACCACAACAATCATCAAAAGCAAGCTTCAAATGTAAAATCAAAAGAAAACTTCAAACTTTTAAATGCAAAATCAAAATCCTGATCATTTTCAAACATGTCATTCAACCTTATATGAAAAATCCTATCAAACAACTTATTAACCCATCATCATCCTATACAATGCATGTCCTAGGATATATCATTCTAACAATGGCCATCATTTTGGATATCACCTTGGATTCTTATCCTATCAAAACACATTCCTTTGGTTGTAGGTATGAAGAACATTGACTTGTTTGTTTACTTGATCTCGTCTTTTGATTTATCTTATTGCACTCATTCCAATAACCTCTCGATGATGTCCCCAACAAAGGGATTTACAGAGATAGGAATGGGGAAACAATCATTATCTTTTTATCTATTGCGCTTGTTGGACGTTCTTGTAATATAACTTGGCGTATACTTGCTTTGTTAGGTGTGTCCTAGCAAGGTTTTTGTATGTCAAGTATGAACAAGAGTACTCCTATCTATTTGTCAAGTCAAATTTGATCACACTAGGTGCAACACCATCCTAGTTATTTATACCTTGTTGCATCATGCTTATGTGTGTTATCAAACATAAGGTAATTGGCCCTTTGAAAATCTAAACTCCTCAGCAAGTAATCATCATCATCATCATCTCATGTCTTGTTGGAATCTCTTGTTTTCTTCTCTCTTTCTTTTTCGTGCTAACATGGTACCATGATAGTTAATCGTAAATCATCACTAATGCATCCATCCTACATCCATAGACCATATGCATATCATATAAGAAACATTGATCATCTTGCATGATTGCATTTCATCATTTTATAATATAGATTGGTTATTCTGGGCATCTCATAAACCATGCATTTATCATCCATTGCATAATCATAAAAGAAACATCCATATCATCCATGCATCATCATATCATCCATTACATATAAACATCATAATCATCTCATTTATATCATCAATAATGTAACTGTCATGGTATAAATCAAGATCAAGTGGGTGTAATATATCAAAATAGGCATGAGGCTACCCATGGTTGATGACTGTCTACATCATCAAATATCTCTACATCAAATATTTGAGTTGAACTAATCTTGAACCTCTTTGTCGAGAGATCAACCCTCAAATCAAACCTCTTCACCCAATCTCTTGAGGGGCCAGTATACTAGCGTAATTATTTTCGCTACGGAAACAGTGGGGCATTTGAAAAAAATAGAGAAATTTTTACTTTTCATCATGGCAAGGTTATTATTTGAACCAACACAACAAGTACATTGCTTCAAAGAGGGGCAAAATGTAGACATATAAAATATACATATTGATATCACACACTCGATCCTAATCTACTAACATCGCTTCATCCTAAATTATCCCTCTATCTAACCATTTAATCAAATAGCCTTATTTGATTAAAGTCGTCCTAATTCCACTTTTAATTAAATAAATCCCTCGATTTAATTAAATAATTGTCTTTGTGTAATTAGCTAGGTCATTTCATCTTCCTATCTTTATTTAATTAAATAATCCATATTATTTGATTAAATCTCTAAAGTTCATCTAATTGAATTAAATAAATCAAACATTTATCTAATTTAATCTATCACCCCCTTTGGTTAAATAAATAAAAACATTTATTTAACAAGGTCTTAATCATTTTCATCTCTTTTTAATTTATTTCAACCCAAAAATCTAAATCAAGTAGTCAAATCATATAATCTCCTCTTAAATTAATCAAATCCTAATTAATCTAATCTAAATGCATGTCACATCCTTAGCTTTTCCCACTTGAACAATAAATCAATTTATTTGATTTATTAAATCTTCTATTTCATTCAAAAAGGCATCAATGGTTGGAATATTCCCCAAATTTGAAAAATCCCTCCAAAAGGGTTTGTACATCCAACAAAGCATTTAAAATCTCTTACATGTCCTTTTCTTGAGCCATGTGGCATTAACTTCACCTTTCACCTCATCCTTCCAGCCATACTTTGAATTTGAATCTCCCCCCTCTTTGCACATTCTCCAAAATGTGCTCATTCCTCAACTATTCACATGATGACATGTGGCTTCTTCTCATTGATTGAAGATTAGTCCCACATTCATCCCTTTTTCCTTTTCTCTCTTCACATTCTTCTATAAATAAGAGGCTAATATCCTCATTTGATCATCCACAACTTGAGTAAACTTACTATACTCAAATCTTTAGAAATCTTCATCCATAATTTTGAGTTCATAGCTAGGTTATGCAGGTCTTTATCTTGGAGCATTCATCACTCTTCATCAAAGTGGATCAATTTTCATCAACAAATCAACATTCCATCAATTGAGTTGGGAAAGGGCCAATTTTCACATCAAATTGGCACCAATTCCCTCAAGAGATTAAGAGTTTGATTTGCTTTAGAATAGGATTTGATATGTTTTAAGTTTTGTTGTGTTCTTCATTTCATTCCATTTTTCTTTTGAAATTTAAATGAATTTTTGAGGAATCATGTTACTAACCTTGCATTTGATTTATTATATTGATCATTTCTTGTGTTTGTGCAGGTTTGGAATCATGGTTCATAGTGGTAAAGGACAACGTTGCCGAATTCAAGTTGATGCCAACCCTCCATTGGAGGAACATTGGCGATGTATGAATCACCTAGTGCATTTTGTGAACTTTGGGGTATGTTAGGTGTGGAATTTCCATATTTGGATAGGCCGACACTTGATGGTGGTCTAACACCTTTTTCAATTAGGTGGCCAATATTTCTTCCCCAATTTTTTTGAGTAGGTGATTTGTCATTTTCACATTGGTGGGTTACTAAAATGTTCCTCAAGTGTGAGTTTGGGTTGATTGACCATATTCTCATCTCTGGGTGGTGATGTATTTTTGGACGTCAGTGTTGGACTACAATGATGCACTGTTATGGGGATCTTGAGGGATATTCATACCATTATTGGGATCTCATGAGATGCTTGACGCATTATTGGGATCTTGAGGCATATTTGGTTGGGAACTTTAGGCTTGTTGTTCAGCCATTTGTTTCTTGATTTGTGATCTAGTTTGAATAGGCATGCAAAAGAACTATGGGCGGATTGTAATGAGACTAGATTTGATGGAAGGATGTCCTAGGTGGAAATTTTCTTTTGGATTGGATAAAGGTCTATTGATTGGGTGATGGGATTGGATAGGATTAATTAGATGATTGGGTCAAGATTGAAATTGGATGATTGGATTTTGATTGGATGATTGGGTAGGATTGATCAGAAAGTTGGATGATTGGTTGATATTTTTTAGATAAATTGGATTAGATCATTTGGATCAATTGGATAAGTTTGATTTGGATTAGATGATGAATTAGGATTGGTCGATGGAAGGGATTCTAAACCCAATTTTTAAAAATCATCCTAGGTGACTCAAGGCATTGGTTGATTGTATTAAAGGATGGATTTGTGGCACTAAATCCACCTCAAGATGGAAATGGATTGATTTAGGCCAATGATGTTGAATTTCAACATCAAATCCACCTTAGGATAGAGCAGATTGATTGGGTTGAAGACAATGATTGATATGTAGAATAACGATCGGATTCAACCGCCTTAGACAATTTGGGTAATAACTTCTAAAACAAGGTTTAAGAGAGTTGAATTGAAATATGATGAAGGATGCAAACTAAAGATGTTCTAAAGGCTCCTATATGATGGGGATGATGTCTAAGTGATCTTTTTGGAAAGTATAAATGTTTAGATCACAACAAATGACAAGGTTTTAGGTTCCCAATTGGTTTTTGTTTAATCAAGTTTAACAAATGGTGAAATGGTGGAACAGGTTCCCTAAATGGTGAAATGAGTAATCAAAATGGGAAATGGAAATTTGGAAAGGATGAATGGACGTTTGAAATGGGTGGATGTAATAACGGAATGGGTGAATAGATACTTTGAATGGTTAAATGGAGGTTTGGAATGGTCAAATGAAAGTTTGAAATGATTAAAGAAGTTTAGAATGGCTAAACAGAGGTTTGGAATGATTAAATGAAAGTTTTGGATGGCTAAACAGAGGTTTGGAATTGTCAAATAGAAGTTTGGGATGAGTAAACGGAGGTTCGGAGGCTAAATAGAGTGAAATTGACTGTTCAGGGGGAAAATCTGCCCCTCTGCAATAAATTGGAGGGAAAATTCACACCATTACAGAGCAGGTCAAGGTAGGTCTACCCTACTATGGGAGAGGTCAGGGCAGGTCTACCCCACTACGGGAAATAGGGACTTGGTTTGGATGGAAATGACTACGGTAAAGACTTAAAATGACAACAATGAGGCTAAATTTTCAAAAAGTTTACTGGTTTCTCACAAGAAGACACTTCAAACAAGCACAATCCTATGATTAGTGTTAAGAGTAAGGCCAACAATGGTCTTAATCTAGGATGCACAAGGCTTCTAGGGAGTCCTTGATATACTCTCGGTACGTGAGGCACAACCATGAACACCAACTCGTCACAAGCATGAGTCGGGAACCCCAGTGAGATACTAAAAGGCTCGAACCAACTATTCATGTTTATCTAGGTATCACCCTAGCTTCGATGCTCTGCCAGACACGACATGACTGGATTGAGGTATAGCTTTCACTCTCCCCCCTTTCTATTCCTTATCGGTATGCGTGGTTGTAATCATTCATTGGGGTGATGAAATCCCTAAGCAAGTCCCACTAAAAGAAGGCACTAATCATTTCCAACTACTCCCCAGGCTCACACGAAGTGCAAGGGGAAAGAGAAAACAAACTAATGCCCCCTTGGGTAACATAGAAAATAGACTTATAGAGAAAGAAAATAGTGAACATTTACTTCCCCCTAGTTAACTATGTTCCTAGATTAATGAAAACAACAAGGAAAGGTTTTAAAATCTGAACATAGGGATGACCCTGCAAGCAAGTGTTTTCTATTTTAACTATTGTTCTTCACTAATTACAAAAATATGCTACAAAATGTTAGCAAGAAATCCAACTATACCCACAAACAAACAAGGTTAGGGGGTTAGAATCCTGAAAACAACAAAAAAATAGGACAAAAATGAAGCTAAAATGACTATTTTTACCTTCCAAAATGTCCTATTTGTGGCATATCTACCCCTCTGCAATAAACTAGAGGGAATATCCACCCTTCTGTTGTAAACTGGATGGTGTATCTACACTTCTGTAACAAACTGGAGGGTGTATTTGCACTTCTGCAGTAAACTGGAGGGCATATTTGCACTTCTACAGTAAACTGGAGGGCGTATCTGCCCTTCTATAGTCAAATGTCAGAAATACTGTTCAAATTAGGGAAAATCCACCCCACTAGAGTCAAATGTCAGAAAAAGTGTTCAAAATTAGGGAAAATCCACCCCACTATAGTCAAATGTCAGAAACAGTGTTCAAAATCAAGGCAAATTTGCCCCTCTGCAGACAAATGTCAGAAACAGTATTCAAAATCAGGGCAAATCCACCCCACTACAGTCAAATGTCAGAAACAATATTCAAACTAGGGCATATCCACCCCTCTGCAGTAAATTGTTAGAAAATAGAATGTAAGATAGGGCGCATTCACCCCTCTGTAGTAAACTGTTAGAAAACAAAAAGTAAGCTAGGGTGTATTCACCCCTCTGCTATAAAATTTTAGAAAGTAGATTGTAAGCTAGGGCATATCTGCCCCTCTACAGTAAACTGGAGGGTGTATCTATAGTTCTATAGTAAACTAGAGGGCATATCTACACTTTTGTAGAGAAAATTTGCCCCTCTGTGACCTGTACCTGCAAACAATCTTAACAACAGCAAACATGAAATGAAGGAACCTGTTTGTGGGTCCCACTAGGCATGCTAGAAATGTGATCCTAAATTTTTATCCCTTTCTCAATATGCAAAACAACTATTATGCAATAAGAAAAAAATAAAAGGGACACCTCAAAGATCAACCAAAGGAACTGATAACACAAATAAATAAGATAAAAGAATATAGCAAATGATTATACCTTCTTTGTGTTGTTGAAATCCCTTGGTTGGCCCTTTATTTTTGAATGCTTGTATGCTCATTGGATGACTATGGAGATGGCTAAATGCAAGTTGAACAATATGATAAATAAAAATGCTAGAGACTAAGTGTCTTGACTAAATGGCTAAGATAATGCTTGCAAATTGAGTGAGCAATTTGGTATCATAAGGGTGCAAATGGCTAAGTGTTGCCAAATGCATTAGAAGAGGGGGTATTTACAAAAGAATTTGAATTCTCTAGAGAATTCAATAGTTAAGATTAAGCCACCTGGGCCAAGATGAAGGGCTATGGTGAGTTGAGGACTCACAAGCTCTCACATCTTGACATGTGGAGAGTGAAGTGGCTTAGGATGGGTGATGTGTAAGTGAGGTGGAATAAGGACAAGTGATGTGGAGGAAGGAAAAGTACCTTGGGGGATGAGAAGATTTCCTCAAAAAGGAACTTCTTGTTCCCAAGTGAGGATGAAAATGACACTTGAGGAATTTTGGAATTCCTCAAAAATCTCCATGGGAAATGAGAAAGTAGTTGGAGAAATAAATGTGAATTAAAAATTCACATGCTTGGGAGAATCTAGTGGATAAGAGAGGGTTTCCAAAAGGGTGGGAATTTTCCACATGTAAGTGATGTGACAAGTCAAATGTTCTAGAAGTTGCATGGGGATAAGGTAAGCCTTGGAAGGATAAAATGTGAATTAAAAATTCACATGGGGAAGAGAGGAACCTAGGGTGAATAAATGTGAATTAAAAATTCACATGGGAAAGAGGGTCAATGCTAACTATGGAATATGTAAGAGGTTGACCAAAAGAGTATGATAAATGTGGCAGGATGATTAGATTATGGTTGTGCAAATAGGGTAAGAGGTTGAGTAAAAGAGTATGATAAATGTGGCAGGATGATTAGATTATGGTTGGCAGGATGATTAGATTATGATTAAAAATTCACATGGGGAAGAGAGGAACCTAGGGTGAATAAATGTTAATTAAAAATTCACATGGGAAAGAGGGTCAATGCTAACTATGGAATATGTAAGAGGTTGACCAAAAGAGTATGATAAATATGGCTGGATGATTAGATTATGGTTGTGCAAATACATGATTAAGAAAATTAATGAGGGATTAGAAGCAAGTGGAAAATGTTGGAGGATGTGACATTAATCCTAATTAAGGTGTGCACATCCTAATCATGGATTAATTACATTAATCGAGGAGAGTTATGGAGGATGTGACAAGGAGAGAGAAAAAGGAGGAATTTAAAGTTGGTTTAAAAATCCAAATGACTAAATTAAATAAAATTGACATGTTTATTTAATTTAGAGAGGGAAAAGGGGGGTACCTTGGTAAAGAATTTAATTATTTGATTAAATAATTTACGAACCTTAGGCAGAAAATGAAATATTAATTAAATCAATTGTTTAATTAATATTAATGGAATAGACGAATAAAGTGGACAAATTTGACCATATGGAAGTGGCCAAATTTAGATGTCTACAGTTATGTATTATAATATTAATATATATAATAATAATATAGTAGATATCGCATTGATCGTGTAATTTAATCTCAATATATATAAATATTATTAATAGCCTAACATGTATGAAATATTTTTAAAAAAATGCTCTCTGAAATGGATATTTGTTATAATATAAAAAAGGCTCTCTAAAATGCATACCATTTTGGAGAGCTTTACACAAGTAAAAAATCTCTCCAAAATAGATATCCATTTTGGAGAAGTATAAGTAAAAAAAATATTTTTAACTCATTCTCACTATCGATAGTTTTGTAGCAATGTAGGCAGAGGCTAGGAAATTGATATCTAAAGTTAATAGATATCCATTTTTTCTATCTAAAACAAATTTTGTCAACTTTCCTTCAATTTTAACAACATTCAAGCTAGGTAAGTTGAATTTTATTGTTTTTTTTTTATGTTTTTACTTTTTTATCTATTTATTAACATGTATATTAGGTTTTTTTATAGATTTTAGTAATTAGTTTAAAATTATTTTAATTTTTAGAATTGTGATTTTAAACAAGGTTTAAATAGAATAAATTAATATAAAAATACCTCATACACCAAACCCTCCTTCAATTTAGGATTAAATTTAGATAAATATGATTAGATTGAATAACATTATTGAGAGATACTTTAACCACTTGCATTTGTATTCAATAACACCTAATATAGAGGCAATAATAAGTCATGTGCAAGAAATCATAAGGAAACATACTTCATTTCAATAGTGGAGATATTTGAAGATGTTGGATTATGATAATAGTTTTGGCTATGGTGAGATTAGAAAAATAGAAATATTTAAAGTCGATTTAGCCCAATATTTTGTGAACCCAAAAACTAGACATGTTGGTTTACATAAACAAAAAAATTCCATAAAATGGTGCATACATGACAAAAAACCAAGAAACCTTTGGGATCATTGGTGGATGGTGTTTGGTAAACCACCCAAGAAAAATCTTGATGTCCCTCTTTATTTTCTCTACAAATTATATGCAATGTTTTCTTTAGACAAACAAGTTGCCTATTTTGATTTCAAGAGTTTTCTGGGAGTAGGTATGGGAATACTCTAGGATTGACTTAGGGAAATTTTTCAAATGAAAGGTCCATATGTTTCCCCTCCTTGTATTCCTCCCCCACCTCAAGTATCCCATCTATACATTATTGTGGATGCAGCGATGCATAGTCTCTTGGCCATACACTCTTTGAATAACTATTTGATTACAAAGTCTGCATAGTTTTCCCAACTACCTACTAGTGATACTCCTAGTGCTTCAATTAATATTGGTGCAACACTGCCATCTACACATATTTTTGTGCCTTATTAGTGTAGTACATGCAGCCTTATATGTATAGGTCCTATGGGAGATACTATTGAGTTAAGCTCCTAGACACAATTAAGTATAAGGTGCATGATGTGACACTTGGAAGAGATGAGGCACCAATTCATACTACATACATAGATATGTGTGAGGGATGAATAGATATAGTGCCATCCATGGTTGGAGATGAGGGGCAACAACAATAATCTTTTGTACAAGTTAAACTTAAATTTATTTCACAATATATTTAATTTAAAATTATTATAACAAATAGTACATTACTAATGTATATTTAAGTGGGAATGAACAATTGATGACTGAGGATCAAATTAGAGAAGTACATCATGGTAGTTTTTCGACCATTGAATTTTACCTAGACATGGTATTTTTATTATACACAAATCATTTAAATTTTGATTAATTAAATACATACTAATTTATATATTGATCTTATTTTATTTTTGTAGTGTCCTCTAGACGTGATTTAAGTGACACCTTTTACAATTTCATATACTAAAACACCTAATCATCCTCAGAGATAATAATTTGTAGAGCGATTCATAGCCAAGGTAATTGAACTAAATTTTAACTGAATTAAAATTTTAGTTAAAACTTATACAACTTATTGTACTGATTTAGATGTCAATTTCAAATATGTCATGGTTATATGTAATTACATTTATAGTCTTACATTCTTGTCATGTTTAATGTACAAGACGTCAATGTTACTATATCTTTGACGAGTTCTTCTCAAACAATCTCAGTTGCATCATTAATTCAAGTAAATGGTTTGTTAATCTATAGTAGATATATAAGTTTCTAGATATATATGCAAATATATGTTTAGTTTATGCTTGTTATTCATAAATTATATATTAATTTTTCCAATTTTATTTTCCTTCTTATAGAGTATTCCCTCATTCACATATGTGGATGATCTACCATTTCAATATTGTAGAACCCTTGAGCATCCTAAGGGACCATCATTTGTTGAACATATATCAGCCGGAAAAAAGAGTCTTGAGGTAATAAAAAATTGGATTTGACTTTAATTTATAGTTTAGTATAGTGATTAGATGTTACTTTCAAAGTTATAAAAAATAGTACATAAGTTTCTATTTAGTAGTCTAAGTTATTTACCACTAAGCTAGTTAATATAATTTGAGGTTCAAATTATTTTTATGTAGGAAACTTCTCATCCATCAGGTGACATAAAGAGGCTATATTTTGATGATCTGCTACAAGTTTAGGATAGAGGAACATGACATAGCTATTTGAGATATACATTTTATATATACCATGAGATGACATATGCCAAATTTTGTAAATATTGATTTGATTTGGCATATATTCCAAATTTTTATATATACATACACAATTACTCTACACTTTTATTTATAAATAATAATATTCAACATATTTTGTTCATTGCAAACATTTTTTCCCACTTTGAAGCTTAAAATTTAAATGTACTTTATAATGATTGATCTATGATGGATAACATGTTATATCTATTGATTTCTTGTAATCTTACACTTTATCATTTTCACTCATGTTGAACTACTATTAAATTTGGTTTCCTTGGGAAAATTCACCATATTTGATCCCCTTATAATTAGTTTCTATAGTTGCAACATCCTTTAACCTTTGATTCCTTGATCCATTAACATCCTTAGTCTCTATAGTTTTATTTTGGTATTTATCCTTTCAATAAAGTGTTGCACATGTGGTTGTTGTTGTACCAAAAGATCGGCCCATTAATTCTTGATACAACTACCATATTTATACAAGATCCAATATCCACAAGAGTCGATTAAGGCATGTCATGTACCCAAGCACCACACTGCACAACACAAGGCGAAAAAGAATGAAACTCTTGCAACAATTCCCCCAATGCAACTGAGGGGTTCAAACCTATGACCTTGGCTCTGATACTAATTGTTACATAGGCAATTGTTGTTGCATCAAATGATTGACCTATTAATGCTTGATACAACCGCCATATTTATACAAGATCCAAGATCCATAGGAGGTGGTTAATCCATGTCACGAACCCAAGCACCATACTATACAACACAAGAAGACCAAGGGCTAAACTCTTACAATAATCCCCCCAATGCAAGTGATGGGTTTAAACCTATGATCTCAACTCTGATACTAATTATTGCACAAGTGGTTGTTGTTACACCAAAAGGTTGACCTATTAATTCTCAATATAATTGCCATATTTATACAAGATCCAAGATCCAAACGAGGAAATTAAGCCATGTCATGAACCCAACCATTGCACTGCACAACACAAGGAAACCAAGGGAAAAAATATTGCAATGTAATGTTATATTATCCCTTTAACAATGATGGATATTTCAATTTGAATTTTCCTTTTGAAATTAGTGCATAGAAAAAATGACATGGAATATAAATTTTGGTACAATAATACATATACAAACCCATTATTTTGGCTTTATTTTTGCATGCTAATAAGCACACCATGCAACCTAATAGCCATACCTTGAAAATACTTTAATTCAAGATACACTACTTTCTAATAATTCAAAGAATTTAGTGTTTTTCATAAGATAACATATATTTCATAACACAACATGAATAAATAAACAATAGAGCATACAATACTTTATAATTCACTAAAAAATCACATAATTTCATAAAGATAGATTCAAAATAATGTTATAACAGTAGTCCATAATAACCTTATTCCATATCTCTCTATCCTAATTAATCCAACCCAAACCTTAATCCATTCTTAAACTATTAAATCAAGCCTAAATATCCCATTCATACATAATTAAATCAATCTTAACCTTCAATCAAGACACACAAAAAAAAATCTCTATGATGATGGTTATGGTTTTTCCCAAGACACCATTGATGAGATTGTTATGGGTCATATTTATATAGATTCTCCATACCAAACCATGACTAAACTACTATTCTTTATGAAGTGATTTACAAACTACTTATAAAGATGCTTCCTACAAAGATAATATATATGAACCCATAAAGAGAACCTTGATTACAAAAAAAAGTGTATATGCTAACATGACCATGTTCCATTTACTTTCAAAAAGATGGATATGCAAGTACCTACCATTTCTAGAAATGATAGTCCTTTAGGAATTTCAAAGAAATCCATGATGCAATATCTCTCCCAAGTATCTAGTTGTTTGTCAAGATTTAATTGAATTGTGTATTAAATAGTATCTATAGCCTACAAATCAAACATATGGAATACAAAAAAAAAATGCAATGTGTCATCAAGATTCAATTGCATATCTTATGAGTCAAAATCATTGACCCATATTTCATGAGTAGTGGTTACTAAGACCTAATCTCTTATGAGCATTAATGGTCAACTTAGCACCCATTGCATCTAGTCGATACTAACAAGGGTGAAGCATATAGACTTCCCAAGAGATCACCCATCTCAATACTACTCCAACTCAAGTGTGCTTTACCATGGAGTTCCCTTCGGAATTCATCCATGGGTTGGGCATGTCAATCTCAAAAAAAATTCTCTCACCCATCAAGTGGATTTGGACTTGCACCTATGCCCCATCCAATGAGGTAGGAATAAAATTGATATGAAAGAGAAGAAAGAATTTTGAGTTGCTCTACTTTGTTCAAAAAATTAATTGAATTAGAGCATAAAGAAATAAGACTTCCACATCCAAGTGGGTGGCTAAATTCCAAATGTTATAAGTCCATATGGCATCCCTCCACATAAAATTATCTCATTTTTGGTCAACTTAGAATGCAAACTTTTATAAAGCATTAGTAGTGAGCAACTTAAATTTGGAAACAAGCTTATTTTTGTCTAATGCATCATAGACCAAAATTGACTATGATAACACATCCAAGTTGGTAGCTAAATGATATGGAAGGGATCTATTTGTTCTTCAAGTCACTCTATCATTTTGGAGTGCACTATTCTGATGTTGTCTCTTAAGATCCCTAAGAGAAAAAAGTTGACAAACTATGATAGACTAGTTCTTAGAGCTCATGGAACCTAACAATATTTCATCTACATGTATAAATCCATATGGTATTCCTCCACATAAACCTCTCATTTTTGGTCTACTCAACATTGTTTGGCCATGCCAACTTATAATGGAAACTTCAAAAAAGCATTAGTAGAGAGCAATGAAAATTTGCTAACAAGCATACTTTTTGTTTCGTGCATCCTAGACAAAAACCAACTTAGCCAACACATAAAATTGGTAGCTAAATGCTATGGAAGGGATTTATTTGTTCTCCAAGTCACTTGATCATTTAAGAGTGCACTATTCTAACAGTCGCTTTGTTGAATGAACAAGACAACTGCGAGGGGGGGTGAATTAGTTGTATCAAATTAGTACATTAAAAACCTCAATAGTAATCAAATTCACATGCATTCATTAAAACATTAATCTATTATAATGCTTAAACATGAAAAGTAAATAACATAAACTGAAACAACCAACACCATGCAAAAGAGAACACCAAATTTACGTGAAAAACCCTAGAATGGGAAAAACCATGGTGAGGATTAGCTCACAATATAAGTAATTTCAAACCTGATACAAAGAGGCTTACTACTAAAATAGGACACACTGTCTAGAAAGGCTCATTTCCTAGGCTCATTGCTGGAATAAAAAGAAGAAAGAAGATAGAATGTTGCATAGAGAACAAAATCTCAATATAATAGAGATTACACCACATCAGCTCCAACAACACAAGAAGCCTTCAAGATATCAAGATACCTCAACTCACTATATTAAGAAATATTTCATTTTATCTCACATTGCATTTCAAAATTTTGTACTTAATTTCGCATCACAACACTCAACTCTATTCTACACATCATCTCATATCAATTTACCTTGCATTTATACCATCCACAACTTGAAAAACATCTTCAAGTCAGCTACACTCTACTTTACATTTTACAAATTCAAATTAGGTTGGCACTAAGAATTCCCACGATGGATAGGAATGAAAGTGGACCAAAAAAAAACTTAACCAAGACCCAAATCAACTCTCACACACCACACTACACTTTCATCAATACTCAAGCATCTTTGAATGTAGTGTAAACACTAGGTTGACCGTTACCCATGCAAACACTATTAAGCTTTTAATTACATGCCTCCAAAAATCTAAGGATGAATTTCATATCACATATTATGCTAAACCATTATCTATAAAATTCCTCTATCCTCTTGAAAACCATTAAACTCCTTCGTAAAAAACTCACACCTTCAAAATGTACACAGCTTGTACATTCAAACTACACTGCCAAACACTGCAACTCTAATCCAACTTCTAGAGTACCAAACCAAAAATCCTATTGAAATAGGAAAGAGATCAACATCATCAACGTACCTTTAGAATCACAATACTTGAAGATAATTCTAGATAAACATCTACAGATGAAATACATTTCTCCCAGACACCTCTATAAGCAACACTACAAAACCCATTCACACACTGGTGAACATAACTTCCTATGACCATCAATCCAAATGAAAAATTTCTAGATATGGAAACTTTGAACACCTCTATCCAACATATCCAAACCACACAAGAATATATTCAACCCAAAAGAAATGTGAAGCAATACTAGAACACCTTTGCAAACCAAAACATCTTTGCAACACCTTGTTTCTATTTTATCAATTTTCTCAATATCCTCAACATCTAAACCATAAATAGAAACTTATCAAAGTGACATCAGAGGTTAACATCATAAACTTAACTGATGACAACATAATGTAACTAATCAAAGAAACAATCTCTTGTCAACCATTGCACAACTATCATCAATGACAACACAAGATTATTGACATCAATGATAACACTTTCATACTTGAAACACTTTTAAGAGCCTTAAGAGAAAAAACCTACCAAAATATGATGAACTAGTTCTTGGACCTTGTGGCACAGGTCATAATGTTTTTTCTACATGTACAAGTCCATATGGCATCCCTCCACATAAACCTCTCTCATTTCTGGTCTACTCAACACCATTTTACCATGCCAACTTAGAATAGAAACTTTAAAAAAGGGTCAGTAGAGAGTAGTACAAATTTGGAAACAAGAATATTTTGTGTTTCATGCATCCTCAACCAAAAAAGATTGTACCAACACATCCAAGTGGGCAGCTAAATGCTAGGGAAGGGCTTTATTCATTCTCCAAGTCACTTGATCATTTCAAAGTGCACTATTTTGGCATAGTCTCTTATGAGCCTTTTGAGCATACACATGAACAAGAATACACATGAGATTCATGAACATACTTACATACATTGTGAAATTGTTTACACTTGTCAATCTAGCTACATACCTTGTGCATTTTTAGCATAGACATAAAACATAAAATCCATCATTTCCATATAAAGGATAACATGCATATCATATCTTCCATGTCCTCATGTACAAATATATCAAAGCGCCACCCTAAGGTGTACAAAATATATGCATGTCATTTCTACAACCCTAAAGTGTAGAAATTTTATGCATATCATATTTCCCTCTCTATGGATACATGCCATTCTCATCTCTACCACACTAAGGTGATACCTATCATCATTTTACTTGTATAATCCACTCGTCCTTGCTCACTTCTCCAAAAAACAAAAAGACATGCTTATAAATATAGATAAATTATTATGCATAAGCAACATGAACTGCAAATTAAATATGATGCAAGATTAAGAATCACTACATATAATTCTATCATAGATGTCACCTTAAAAATTATATGGTGGATTTATTATTATTGTAACCTTTTCATTATCCAAACTTGAGTGTAGTAGACCTACATATAAATATACATAAATTGTCAAGGATAAGCAACATGAACTAAAAAAATTTATTGAACATTCTCTCAAACAAAATGTGATGGAATATTAGGAATCAATACTTATATTTATATGTAGATTTCACCTTATGAATGATATATGAGAATTAAAAAAATTATAACTATTGATCTTAGTAGTCTTTTGTTAGCTTCAAACTTTAGTTTAGTAGACCTACATATAAATATAGAAAAATTATTGAGCAACAACATCATGAACTACAAATTTTGTATTGAACATTCTCTCAAACCACATATTGGATGCATGATTAAGAATCACTACTTATTTATTCTATTTTGATGCATTACCTCATTGTACTCATAACACAACCATGGATGTATTGATCTGAATCACTTGAAAACATACCTTTCTTCTCCAGAAACCTACACATATATACAAGTGAGTTGTTAATAAAATCAATATTCAAGACCTATTTGAACCTCATCAATGGTGGATTTATTGTCATTGCAACTTTGTCATGCTCCAAAATTGAGTGTAGTAGACCTGCATATAAATATAGAAAAATTGTTGAGCAGTAGAAAAATGAACTAAAAAGTTTGAACTAAACATTCTCTCAAACCACATATGATGCAAGATTAAGAATTAATAATTATGAATTATATGGCAATGCATAACCATCAATACCTCATTATACTCAACACAATTTTGGATGTATTAATCTATATTGCTCGAAAATATACTATTCTTCTCCAAAAATCCTACACATATAAACAAGTGAATTATTAAGAAAATAAATCTTCAAGACCTATTTTAAAATCAACAATGGTAGATTTATTGTCATTGCAACCTCATCATGCTTCAAACTTGAGTGTAGGAGATCTACATATAAATATAGATAGATTATTGAGTATAAGTAACATGAACTATAAAGTTTGAATTGAACATTCTCACAAACCACATATGGTACTTGATTAATAATCACTACTTATGAATTTTATGTCGATGCATTACCTCATTGTAATTATAACACAATAATGGA